>JAAAKG020151944.1:0-31234 GCA_010014905.2 Druon quercuslanigerum
TAAGTAAAAACCATAAAATTTTAATACAAAATTGGATTGTTTAAAATCTTCAGTTAAAAAAAGAAAATGTAACTTAAACAAATTTTTTCAGTTATTATTTAAAATTTTTATTAAAAAATGCTTTTTTAACAGAAATAAAATTATTTAATAAAAATTCAATTAAATAGTCAAATATTCGAACAAAAAAATAAATTTTTAAAAAATTGTCTAATTTTCTCGCAGATAAAGTGGACAGTTTAAATTTTAGATAAAAAAATTAATTTTTAATTTACAAACAAATTAACTAGAATTTTCAGGGAAAAGTGAAAATTTTCAAACGACATGATTAATTTTTGACAAAAAAGTTGCCATTTCAAAGAAAAATAAAAAGAATTTAACCCTCAAAAAACAAAATTAAGCCATAAATGGAAATAACTAAAAAAAAAAACTTAAATTTTTAAAAATATAAGATTAATGTTTGATAAATTTGTTTATTTTTTAAGGACGAAATTAAATAGTCGAATTTTCAAGTAAAAACCATAAAATTTCAAAACAAAATTGGACTGTTTGAAAATTTTGGTTAAAAAAAGAAAACGTAATTTTAACAAAATTCTTCATTTATCTGACAAGAAAAATAAAAAGTTTAATCTTTAACTAAAAACCATAATTTTTTGGTCAAATTGAGATTATTTAAAATTTTCAGTCCAAAAATTAAACTTTCACCAAAAAAATATATGGTCTTAACCAAATAGTTAAGTCTGCAACTAATAAAATAAATTTAAAATAAAGTAGTTTCACTTTCAACAAAATATTAGAGTTTTCAATCAAAAATAATAATTTTCGATAAAAAAGAAGAATTTTTAACAAAATACATAAATTATTATTAACCAAATTGTTAAATTTTTAACCAAAAACTATCAGTTTTTAAAACAATAATGAAATAGTTACATTTTTAGTTAAAAAATGCATTTTTAACGAAAGTAAAATTATTTAATAAAACTTCAACCAAATAGTCAAATCTTTGAACAGAAAAACAAATTTTTAACAAAATTAGTTAATTTTTCTGCAGAAAATTTTAATAGTTTAAATTTTAATTTAAAATCATAATTTTTTTAAAATTGATTACCTAGAATTTTCAGGTAAAAATGAAAATTTTCAAATGAGATGATTTTTGACCAAAAAGTTGCCATTTCAAATAAAAATATCTGTTTTCAACCTATTATGAAATAGTTCAATTTTAAGTTAAATAATAAATTTAACCCCCATAAAACAAAATTCAGCCATAAATGGAAATAACTAAACAAAATCTTAACTCTTAAAAAAAACGAATAATTTTTGATAAAATTGTTTCTTTTTTTAAAGAAGAAAATAAATAGTCGAATTTTAAAGTAAAAGCGATAAAATTTTTAAATAAAATTTAATTGTTTATAATATTTAGTTAAAAAAATAAATTTTAAAACAAATAGTCAAATTTTCAACCTTTAAAATGTACTTTTCACAAAATTCTTCATTTATCATTTTGGTCAAAGTTAGATTAGTTAAATTTTTCAGTCAAAAAATTAAATTTTTACAAAAAAATATGTTCTTAAGCAAATAGTTGAGTCTGCAACTAATAAATAAAGTAGTTTCACTTTCAATAAAGTATTAGAGTTTTCAATCAAAAAGATTAATTTTCGATTAAATAAAAAATACATTTTTAACAAAATACATGAATTACCCACCAAATTTTTTAATATTAGAAGGAAAACTATTAATTTTTAACCTATATTGAAATAATTAAATTTTCAGTTTAAAAAATTAATTTTAGATCAAATAGTCATAGCTTCATTCAATAGAATTAATTTACAAGAAAATAGTTAAATCTTCAACCAATAAAATAAATGTTTAACAAAAAATTTTCAAATTTCTTAACGAAAAATTCCTTTTTTACGTATAAACAACACATTTTTGAATCAAAAATGATTATTTAAAATTTTCAGTTAAAAAAAATAATTTTTCAACTAAATATTTATATGTTAAACCAATAAATAAATGTTTAACAAAATTCTTCAACTTTCTCAATGAAAAATTAAATCGTCAATTTTTCAATTAGGAGCGGCCAGTTTTATCAGAAAATAGGACAGTTGAATTTTTAGTTAAAAAAATTAATTTTCATTAAAAAAATTAGATGTCAAGAAAATAGTTAAATTTTCAATATTTTGTAGAAATTGTTGATGTAAGAAAATAGTATAAAATTTTAAACAAAAATGGATGAATCCTTAATAAAAATTGGATTTTCTTTGGATTCTATCAATTCAGTTCGCAAAGAAGCGAAAAAAAAAAAAAGGGGAAGTTTCTTTTAAAAAAAGGGGGGGGGGGTAAGGAGTAGATTTATTTTTACAAGCAATTCAAAACATTGTTTTTCATAATTACATTTTCCTTGGGATGTCAAATTCTACATTATTAAATAAATAAATAAATAAATTCTACACAAAAACTTTACTTCCCCCCCCCCCCACCTTTGAAAGGTATGAGAATGTTTTGTAACGGTCCCATATCCCAAAAATACCACCAAGAAATAATTTTCAACTCGATCTGTCGTTTGTGAATTATATAGATGTAGAGGATAATAAATAGTAAGCATTCTCAGAGAGTGCTCTAAATCAGACTGGACTTAATTATGCAGGACATTTGAGAATCCGACATCGACGATCGGTACTTTCCTATATCTCACCTCCTTCGATAATGGTCCAGGCAGCGAAACTCGAAGAGCGACAATCGCTTGTTTCGACTCGGGAGAAAAGGAGGAGTACCAGTGTATAAGAAGAAGAGAGAACAATGGGTACCAGGTTCCATATCAGCAATGGGGAACGCCGGACCCGGACGGGAAAGGCGAAGAGGGTACCAAAAGGGGTCCACAGGTAGGGACAGCAGGTGCTTTGTCACCCAGCGAATAAATCCGGCCAGTCTCTTCTGTTCCACCCTTCCAACCTTCTCTTACTTCTAAACTAAAACCAAGTCCATCTCCATCTTCAGCACCCTTCTCTTTGTCTCCACCCACTTTACTCCTTCAAACTCCCTCCTCTCCCCAACTCCATTTTCAAACTTTTCATTTCTATGCGCAGGATTCATCACGAATCATCTGGTCAGCTCTGAGGAAAATGAAAGTGATCCTAGTAGGGATGGTCGATGGTTGAAAAACAGAATCGATTTTTAGGCATAAAACCAGGCAAAATTGAAGAAGGGAAAGCGAAACAAAGTCCATCACCATTACTATTATATTATAACAAGCACGTGCTGTACCATATATTTGTTAACATAAGATGATCCATCCACCTACAAAAATTACTCAATTGGTTGCAAATTGTCCCAATGAACAGGTTTTTTGCTTTTCTTGCAAAGTTAGCCTGTTTGGACGAAGCAGCGTTTAGGATTCCCCGCTTTAATCGTAGATTCGAGTTTTCCGATTATTTGATCTGGATTACACCCTTAAATAAAAGTTTAGGTAATTTGGTATTTTTCCAAATGATTGTTGTAACTCGAAGTCCTTCTCCATCTTCAGCACCCTTCTCTTTTTCTCCACACACTTTAATCCTTCAAACTCCCTCCTCTCCGCAAATCCACCTCAATAACCATTTTCGACCTTTTCATTCCTATGCGCAGGATCCATCACGAATCAACTGGTCAGCTCTGAGGAAAATGAAAGTGATCCTAGTAGGGATGATCGATGGTTGAATAACAGAATCGACTTTTAGGTATTCAAGCAAGGAAAGCTAAACAAAACCCATCGTCATTACTATTATATTATTGCAAGCACGTGCAGTACTATATATTTCCTAATACTGTTGTTAATAAGATGATTCATCCAAGTAAAAAAATACTCAATTGGTTGCAAATTTTACCTATGAACAGGTTTTCTGCTTCTCTTGCAAAATTAGCCTGTGACCTAGCAGCGTTTAGGATTCCCTGCTTTAATTGTAGATTCGAGTTTTCCGATTATTCAATCTAGATTACATCCTCGACTAAAAGTTTGGGTTATTTGATATTTTTTACAACAATTTTTATAACTCGAAGTCCATCTCCATCTTCAGCACCCTTCTCTTTATCTTAACCCACTTTATTCCTTTAAACTCCTTCCTCTTTCCTTCAATAATCACTTTTAATCTTTTCATTTCTATTCGCAGTTTTTATTACGAATCATCTGCTCGCAGCCCTGAAGAAAATAAAAGTAATCCTAGAATGGCGATTCTTAAATCAAGAGAATCTATTATGAAACTTAGATTCCCAGAATTGAAGCTGGGAAAGCTAAACAGTTTCCATCGTTATTGCAATTAGATTATTACATTTAAATAGCACTATTCAAGTAGCGCTATCTATTTTTTAACACTGTCATTCATAAGATGAACAATCCACCTGCAAAACTACTCAATTAGTTGTAAAATGACCATCTGAAAAGGTTTTTTACTCACTGTATAAAATTATCTTGATTGGATCTAGCAGCGATTAGCAGTGCCCGATTTAATTATAGATTAGGTTTCTTCGGATTGATTCATCTAGATTCCACTTCCAAAGACTAGGAAAAGTTTTAGCATTATTCGCTTCAACTCCTTAAACTTCATCCTCTGTTCCTCAATAATCATTTTTAATCTTCTCATTTGTATTTTCAGACTTCGTCATGAATCAACTAACCAACTATGAGGAAAATGAAAGTAATCCTAGATGGGCGATTCTTGAAACAACAGAATCTATTGTTAAAATTCGATTCTCAAAAATGAAGCTATGAAAGCTAAACAGTATCCATCGTCATTACCATTAGATTATTACATTTATATGTAGCACTATCTATTTTTTGAGACTGTCATTAACAAGATGAACAATCCACCTACAAAACTACTCAATTCGTTGTAAATTGTCCATCCAAAAAGGTTTTTTTTGCTCCTTCTATAAAATTAGCGTGATTGGATCTAGCAGCGATAAGCAGTGCCCGCTTTAATTATAGATTAGGTTTCTTCGGATTGATTGATCTAGATTCCACTTCCAAAGATTTTAGAACATTTTAGCATTGTCAGCTTCAAATCCTTAAACTATTTTCTTTGTTCCCCAATAATCAATTTTAATATTCTCATTTGTATTCGCAGACCTCGTCACGAATCAACTGACCAATTATAAGGAAACTGAAAGTAATCCTAGACAGGCCATTCTTGAAACAACAGAATCTATTATCAAAATTAGATATCCAAAATTGAAGCTGGGAAAGCTAAACAGTCTTTATCGTCATTAACATTAGATTATTACATTCAAATGTGTGTTGTGTCAATTGGGTGTGTTTTGCTTCTCTTGTAAGATTAGTTTGATTGAACCTTTTAGGATTCCTCGTTTCAATTACTAATTACGTTTCTTCAGATTAATTGATCTACACTACAATTCCGATTGAAGATTTGGAAAATTGATATTTTCAAAATGCTTCTTTTAATTCGGAATCCATCTCCATTTTCAGACCCTTCTCTTTGTCCTTGCTTTTTTATTCCTTTAAATTCTTTCCTCTTTTCGCCAATAATCATTTTTAACCTTTTCATTTCTACTCGCAAGCTTCATCACAAATGAACTGATCAACTCTAAGTAAAATGAAAATAATCCTAGATGGGCGATTATTAAAATAACAGAATCTATTATCAAAATTTGATTTCAAAAATTGAAACTGGGAAAGTTAAACAGTGTCCATCGTCATTACCATTAAATTATTACATTCAAATGTAGAAATATCTATTTTTAACACTGTCATTCATAAGATGAACAATCCACCTACAAGAACTACTTAATTGGTTGTAAATTGTCCATTTAAAAAGGTTTTTTACTCATCCGCTTTAAATCCTTAAACTATTCTCTCTGTTCCCCAATAATCATTGTTAATCTTCTCATTTATATTCGCAGACCTCGTCACGAATCATCTGACTAATTATAAGGAAAATGAAAGTAATCCTAGATGGGCGATTCTTGAAACAACAGAATCTATTATGAAAATTAGATTTTTTAAATTGAAGCTGGGAAATATAAACAGTGTTTATCGTGATTACCATTAGATTATTACATTTGAATGTAGCACTATCTATTTTTTAAGACTGTCATTAATAAGATGAAAAGTCCACCTACAAAAATTACTCAATTGGTTGTCCATTTTCCATCTGAAAAGGTTTTTTGCTCCTCCAATAAAATTAGCTTGATTGAACCTAGCAGCGATAAGCAGTGCCCGCTTCAATTACACAGGTTTTTTTCAGATTGCTTGATCTAGATTCCACTTCCGAAGATTTGGAAAAATTGTACCATTGTCCACTTCAACTCCTTAAACTCCTTCCTCTGTTCCCAAATAATTATTTTTAACCTTTCCATTTGTATTCGCAGATTTCGACACGAATCAACTGATCAACTCTAAAGAATATAAAATTAATCATAGATGGGCGATTCTTGAAACAACAGAATCTATTATGAAAATTAGATTCCCAAAATTGAAGCTGGAAAAGCTAAACTGTGTTTATCGTAATTACCATTAGATTATTAAATTCAAATGTAGCACTATCTATTTTTTAAGACTGTCATTAATGAGATGAAAAGTATACCAACAAAAATTACTCAATTGGTTGTAAATTCTTCATCTGAAAAGGTTTTTTACTCATCCTATAAAATTAGCTTGATTGGACCTAGCTGCGATTAGCAGTGTCCACTTCAATTACAGATAAGGTTTTTTCGGATTGATTGATCTAGATTAAACTCTCAACTGAGAATTTAGGTGGATTGCGATGTTTAAAAATGTTACTTTTAATTCAAAGTCCATTTTCATCTTTAGATCCTTCTCTTTGTCTTTACCCGCATTATTCCTTTAAAGTCCTTCCCCTATTTCTCAATAATCATTTTTAATCTTCTCATTTGTATTCGCAGCTTTCGTCACGAATCAACTGATAAACTCTAAGGACAATCAAAGTAATCCTTGATAGGCCATTCTTGAAACAACAGAATCTATTATCAAAATTAGATATCCAAAATTGAAGCTGGGAAAGCTAAACAGTGTTTATCGTCATTAACATTAGATTATTACATTCAAATGTAGCACTGTCTATTTTTTAACACTGTTAATAAGTTCATTCATCAACCTACAAGAAAATACTGAATCGGTTTGCTTCGCTTGTAAAATTGGGCTGATTGGACCAAGCGCCGTTTACGTTTCCCTGCTTCAATTGTAGATTAGATTTCTCCGGATTAGTTGATCTAGGTTACACTTCCGACCAAATATTTAGAATAAAATAATATTTTAAAAATGCTTCTTTGAATTCGGAATCCATCTCCATCTTCAGACCCTTCTCTTCGTCTTCACCCACTTTATTCCTTTAAAATCCCTCCTCGCTTCAATAACAATTGTCGAACTTTTTATTTCTATACTCACAGGCTTCATCAAGAATCAACTGGTTAACTTTAGGGCAAATTAAATTAATCCTAGATATACAGTTCTTGAAAAAACAGAATCTATTATTCAAATTCGATTTCCAGAATTAAAGCTGTGAAAGTTAAACCGTGCTAAGTCCATCGCAAATACCATTAGATTATTACATTCAAATAAAGCACTATTTACTTTTTAACACTGTCATTAATAAGATCAACAATCTACATCCAAAAAATACTCTATCGGGTTTAAATTGTTCCTCTGAAAAGGTTTTTTACTTTACCTGTAAAATTACCTTGATTGGGCCTAGCAATGTTTAGCATTGCCTAGTTCAATCGTAGATGCGATTTTTTTTGCCGCAAGAACCAAAATCTCGGAACCCTTGCTTTTCAAGCAACGGTCGTTGCATTTAAATCATTTAATCTTTTTGGTTAAAAATTCTACTATTTGGTTAAGAACTTAACTATTTTGTTGAAAATTTGTTTTTTTGTCGATAATATATTTAATAACTGAAAATTTAACTATTTCATTTTTGGTTAAAAATTTATCTTTTTAAGTCTAATATTTACCTTATTTTAGTTACAAATTTAAGTATTTTGTTAAACATTCAGCTCGAATTTAAAAATACATTCTGAAAATGCAGTTGAAATTTTTTTCATCTCCTTGGTTAAAAATATGACTATTTTGCTAAGAAATCATTCTGAAAAAAGAGGACCAAGAAAACAGAACAAACGCCAATTAAAATTAAGAACCTACAGAAACTGGATGTGCGAATAGATTTCCAAAATAAGTAATCGAAAGCATATATAAGGCAACTTGAGAGACGCTTATACGAAATAAAGATATAGAGGGCGCATGGACTATGTTCCGGGATATCATTGTTAGATGTGCGATTGAAGTGTGCGGTATCGTGGTTGTAGAAAGAATGTCTGGTGATGCATGGTGAAATGGTGAAATTCAGGTTGGCCAAAAAGCAAAGAAAGAAGCGTGCAGGAGAACTTTGAACATGGCAGGTCTTAGCGATGAGAAAAGAAATAGATGTAAAAATGATTACAGATACGAAAAGAGGATACTCAAACGACTAATTAAAAAAAAAGAAAGGTAAAATTAGTGCAGAAGAAAAGAAAATACAAAATGACTTTAAAGGATGCAAAGAAAGTACTTTACAAAGTAATAAAGGGAAATAAAAGTACCGAATTAGTCAACATGAGAAATAGTAATTGCAATGTTAGACAGGCGGGATTACAGGCGCTTTCAGAGACCATTTTGAGGGACAATCCGGAAATGAAGTTATAGGACACCATAATGACGTCTGAAACAAAAGACTTTGGATACTAATGCACTCAAGTGGGGAACCTCACATGAAGACTGTGTAAGAATCTTTATTTGAGATAATTGCTAGAGAGATTGATCAGCAACTTGGGTTGGAGCAGTGTTGCGGAACTACCATGTTATTTAAATAAATAATTTTCGCTTGGAAATTTATTTTTCTTACTTGAAAATTATTTGTTCTTGAAATTTTTCTTTGATGTTTAAAAAATCAACCCTTTTTTCTGAAACATTGAATATTCTAGATTGAAAAATGGATTATTGTGTTAAAATTTGTCTATTTGAAAAAAATTTTGATGTTGTTAAGTTATCTATTTCGTTAAGCATTCAACTATTTTGTTAAAAATTCTCTTTAATCGTTATATACAACTGATTGATAATTTTTTTTATTATTGTCGAAAAATCAATCAATTGGTTTGAAGTGAAAATATTTTATAAAGTATTTAATTTTTTGTCTTATAAATCAACTATTCTTTTGGTTAAAAATTAACTTTTTTATTGAAAATTCTTTTTTTGTTGTTGTTAAATATTCAATATTTTTATTAAAAATGAAAACATCAACAAAACATTAGCATTATATCCAATAAAGATAATTTTTTTTAAATAACTCAATTTTCGATTTAAAAAAATTGTTTTTAATTTGCATTTACATCCAGAAAAGATTTCAATTTTTATCTGAAGAAGATTAGGGTCGACCTGCCAATCCCAAAATAAGAATTGCAAACAATAAGCTAATTTTCTGCTAAATAGTCTAATTTTTAAACAATAAGTATGAATTTTAACAAGATTGTTAAATTTTTTTTAAGGGAAACGGCTTAATGGTGTAATAATAATAATCTTCAGAAGCACGTTTTTGCGAATTTCTAAAAATTACGTACATAAATGAAGCTCCCCTCCCCCTTTTCATAAAAAAATCATAATAAAATGTCTTATCCCCCCCCCCCCCTACTGAGCTGTTAAGTAATTTAAGTACGGTCCCTTAGGTACTTAAGGCCTCTTAATTCCTTTGAAAAATTTTAGCTCCCTAATTATCAGACCTTATTTTTAGTTAAGCAAGTATTTCCGAACTATATTATTGTGTTAATAAAGAACAAGAAATTTTACCAAAATTTTTAATTTTCAAATACAAAAAAATTATGCATCTTCGAAAAAAAATTTAAACCAGCAACATTTATTTTCTACTACAATTAATAAATTTTCGACAAAATACACAGAATTTGAATCAACAAATGTATTATATAAATTTAAAAAGACGAGCTTTCTAACAAGAAGACGAATTTTTAAGAAAAGACATTTTTAAACCAAATAGTTGAATTTTTAACAATAAAAGATTATTTTACCGGAAAATAATTTGTTTAAATAAAAAAAAAAAATTTCTAACTAAATGGTTGAATTTTTTCAACCAAATAATTAATTCTCTTCTAAAAAAGACTAATTCTCATGAAAAGAAGTGAATTTTAAAAAAACTACTTAAATTTTCAACCAATAAGATTTTTTTAACTCTCAAAAAGTCGAATTTTCAACAAAATACATATAATTCTGACGAAATATTTGAATTTTTAACCAAGAAGATTAACCTTTTACCAAACAGTAAGAGTTTCTAAAAAATTACATAAATTATGAAACGAAAAGTTATTTTTTAAATTGAAAAGATTATTTTCTAATTAAAAATGAAATAAATGAAATTTAATTAGGAAAAATTAATTTATTGAATTTTCATGACAAAAATAGAAATTTTCTATACAACCAATTTTAAAGAAAAAGTTAACTTCCAATCAAATAGTTATATTCTAAGTAGAAAAATTTTAATAACGCCAACAATAAATTTTCAACCGAATACAGAAGTTTTTGTCCCTATAGTTTAACTTTTAAACTAAAAATATGAAAGCTCAATGAAAAGTTGATGTTCAATAAAAAAGTTAAATTGGTAGTTATAAAATTAAATTTTACAACCAAAAAGGGAAACCAAAGAGATTAACTTTGAACTAAAATTACGAATCTTCAACCCAAAAAAATAAAATTATAAGAAAGTAGTTCAACTTTCAAAAAATTAATTGCATTATAAATCTACGAGTAAGGAGGTAAATTTTCAATAAAAAACAAAATAGTTGACATTTCAAACACAAAAAAAGATTACAATGTTCAAAAAATAAACAATATAATTTAAACAAAAAAGACTAATTTCTAACTAAAATATGGGTTTTTTAACAAAATACATAAATTTTGAATTCAAAAGTGTAATGTATAAATTTAAAAATACGAGCTTCCTATCAAAAATAAGAATTTTTAAGAAAATACATTTTCTAACCAAACAGTTTCATTTTCAACAAAAAAAGATTTTTTTACCACAAAATAATTTGTTCAAATAAAAAACATAAATTTATAACTTAAATGTTGATTTTTTTAGCCAAAAAACAAATTCTCCTCTATAAAAGACGAATTCTTAAATAAATAAGTGAATTTTTAACCAACTACTTACATTTTGAACCAATAAGATTTTTTAAATCTGAAATAGACAAATTTTTAACAAACTATGTAAATTTTTAGGCAAATATTTAAATTTTAAACCAAGAAAATTTTTTCTCTCAAAAAGACGAATTTTCAACAAAACACATATAATTCTGAAGAAATAGTTGGATTTTTAATCAAGATGATTAATTTTTCACCAAACAAGAAGAGTTTTTAAAAAATCAGATAAATTATGAACCGAAAAGTTATTTTTTAAATTAAAATTTTTTTAAAATTAAAAATAGAACAATTGAGTTTTAATTATCAAAAATTAGTTTTTAATAAAAATAAATTAAAATACTATGCATCTACAAAATAGTTGTAAATTTCTACCAAAATATTGCATTTTCATCAGAAAAAGAGAAATTTTCTATACAGCGATTTTCAAAGAAAAAGTTACCTTCCTATCAAATAGTTATAGTTGGAGTAAAAAATTTTAATAACACCAACAATAAATTTTCAACAAAATACAGATACTTTTATCCAATCAGTTGAATTTTTAACCAAAATGATTAATTTTTTGTCAAACAAGAAGACTTTTTAGAAAATTACATCAATTATAAACCAAAAAGTTATTTTTTAAGTAAAAAACATTATCTTTAAATTAAAAATGGAACACTTTAATTTTAATTAAGAGAAATTAATTTTTAATAAAAAAAATTAAAAAAAACTATGCATCTACAAAATAGTTGAAAATTTCTACCAAACTATTGAATTTTCATGACAAAAATATAACATTTTTCTATACAACGAGTTTAAAAGAAAAATTTAACTTCCAATAAAATAAAAATAAAATAAATATAAATAAATAAATACAAAAATAAAATTTGAATAACGTCAACAGTAAATTTTCAACAAAATACAGATATAAAAATTTAACAAAACGTCTCGACCTCCCCCCTCCCCTCCCTATTGAGCTCTTACGTAATTTAAGTACGATCTCTTATAAATAAATTGATAATAAAAAAATAAGAGAATCAAAATCGTCAATCTCTACAGTGAGATGCTTCCAGTTCCCTGGAAGTTTTGAAAGAAGAATGTTAAACGACTCGAGTTCTGGGAAAGATTTGGAGACACGCGTTAAGTTCTCCGTACTTTGGGTCGTGGATCAAGACAAAGGGGGAAAGGGTTGAGGGTGGCGAAATGCGAAGGAAGGTTTTGACTATAGATATAGACTACAGACTAGAGAGGAAGAGGGTGAGGATGGGGGTGAGGGTAAGGGCGAGGGTGAAGATTGTTCGAGGGGAGAAGCCAACGCGAATCAGATCGAAGAAGATCGTTTGCCTCGAGGCGATCCCGAGTTTTGCGGTTCCTGATGGCGAACCTTCGTCGTCGTGGTTCGATAATGTATGCGCGCAGGATTCAGGAGACGATTCGCAGTGCGATACCAGGACCAGGAGCCGGGCTGACTTTTGCGCCGTTAGGTGAGGTTGCACCGGAGTAGAGAACGAGGATTTCTACGTAAACTCGCTCGACCGATACGATCTTCTGAGGGCCCCAGTGGGCCCCAGCGGGCCCTGCGTCCGATTCTCTACTCCTACTCCGTGAACTTGGATGTCCGACCACCTATACACTTACAGATTCGGTAACATATCGGACTCAGTCCATGCGCTGCGCTGCGCTGGTTAGCGACTTATTTTCCAAGATCCTTAAGATATTCAGAGTCATCCTTCCCCAACTGCCAAGGGGCTGATGCGACCAGAAGAGCGCTCAACAATTCTTCGGAAAGAGAGTAATTCTTGGGACCGTACTTAAATTGCGCGACAGCTCAATTGGGGGGGGGGGGCTCGAGATATTTTGTTACGGAAGGGGGTGAAGGTCCTTCAATCACTTATAAGTGAACCTGTCCGGATCAAAAGGGGATACTCGTGGATTCAGCCTGAGAAATATTGTCCAGAAGGCTTTGTGAAAATCATGAATTTCAACCTTCACGCGCTTCGTTTATCAAGCGAATTTCAAGCAACGAAAAACTTTCAGTAGCAAAGTTATTTATTAAGGTTCAGAGAAGTTTTCTGGAAATTTTCAGATCAATCGCCTTAATGGTTAAAAAATTATGAATGTCTTAAATTACAAACGGAAATCTTGACGCTGCTGTCGTATGCACGTGCCTCCTCGGTTATGCACGTTTTGCAGTGGACATGAAGGTCAAGTCGGATAACAAAACAAAAATACGAATTGTATTATTTTTGAGACAGGTTTATTTTCGTTAATATTCTACTAATTTAAGAAAGATGGAAGAGTTGATGTTTATGACAATTACGAATTGCAAAATCCAACCTCTTTTCTCTTAAAGTTTACGCTTGAACTAGAGAAACTTTTGAAAAGTCCTCCACCTCGAATTGGATTAAAAGCTGCCAAAGTAAAGGATGTAAAAAATCTCTATAAATACTTAAGTCATAAAGGAAAAGAATTTTTCGAAAAGTATTTTTTAAAAGTAAAAATTCAGATCCGATATCTGAAGGAAGAAACTGAAGGAAGTGACGAAAATGATTAAAAGTAGTTTAAAATAAATAATTATTTAAATAATTTGATGTGTAAAATGCCTAATAAATCAATTATTTCAGTGATGATATCTTGAGTATTATTTTGTTATCAGATTTGACCTTCACGTCCGATGCAACACGTTCGTAGCCAAGGAAGCACGTGCATAGAACACAGTCAAAATTTCCGCTTGTAATTTAAAACATTCATAATTTTTTAAACATTAATGCGATTGATCTCAAACTTTTCAGCAAACTTCTTTGAACCTTATTCAACAATTTTGTCACTGAAAGTTTTTCGTTGCTTGAAATTTGCTCGATAAACGAACCACTTAAAGGTTGAAATTCATGATTTCTACAAAGTCTTGAAGAAAAATTAACAACTTTCTTGTTAAAAACAATATTCACGTTTTTCTTCCTCGAACAGTCCAAGAAAACATTAACACGTAAGTAACTGCCAACAGAATCACAAAAATTTTAAAAATTGGCTGAGTTAGGACGAGTTTAAGTGAAAAAAGATTGAAATTTTTTGTTTTTAAAAAAACTATTTTTTACTAATTTATTCTAAAACTATAAAATTTACAAATTTTTGCTAAATAAAAAAAAGATGCGCCTTAAAATTCTCTACAAGAATCAGTTCTTAAAATCGAAATTCGTACGTTTTTTAAATTTGACTTTTAGGGCAATACTTCTCAGGCTGAATCCACGCGTATCCCCTTTTGATCCGAAGAGGTTCAATTCAATTCATTTTTTAAAAGTTGAACTAATTTCTTATAAATTTATTTTCTTGGGTAGAAAATTTATCCTTTTGATTGAAAATTCATCTCTTGTTGTGAATCCAACTATTCTGTCCAAAATTATCAAATTCGTTTTACTGCGTTAAATTTGTTTTTAAGTTTTTTGATTATTCAGCTACTTGGTTTAGAGTGTTACAACTTCATAAAAAAATTATTCTTTTTGTTATTGTAGATTCATAATTTTTGGTTACAATTTTTTGTTAAATATTTATCTATTTGGACAATGAGTTGATCTTGATTAAAAATTCAACTAATTCGTCTTTTTGAGAGAAAAAATCATCTTGGTTGACAATTTAACTGTTTGGTTAAAAATTTAAGTATTTTGTTAAAAATTTGTCTATTTCAGTTACAAAAATCTTATTGGTTGAAAATTTAAGTAGTTGGTTTAAAATTCACTTCAATTTTTTAGAATTCGTCTTTTTTAGAAGAGAATTAATTTTTTCGTTGAAAAAAATTAACTATTTAGTAAGAAATTTATGTTTTTTATTTAAAAAAATTATTTTTCGATTAAAATATCTTTTTTTTTATGTAACTATTTGGTGAGAAAATGTATTTTCTTTAACATTTGTCTCTTTGGTAGACAGCTCGTTTTGATTCGAAATTTGTGTATTTTTTTGAAAAAGCCATTTTTTAGTTAAAAAATAATTTTTTCAGATAAAGATTCAAATATTTTGCTAATAGTCCTCTTTTTGGTTAAATTATATTGTTTGTTTTTTAACATTGTAATCTTCTTTTTTTGTTTTTGAAATGTCAACTATTATATATTTTATTGAAGATTCACCTTCTTACGCGTAGATTTATAATTCAATTCATTTTTTGAAAGTTGAACTAATTTCTTATAAAATTAATTTTTTGGTTTGAAGATTCGTAATTTTAGTTAAAAATTCATCGATTCGGTTAAAATTTGACTGCTTTTTGAAAAATTCCCTTTTTGGTGGTAAAAACTAATTTTTTAACCAGCAATTTAAATTTTTTATTTTGCATGAACTTTTTCATTGAGCTTTCATATTTTTGGGTTAAAAATTGAACTTTTTGGGTAAAAATATCTGTATTTTGTTGAAAATTTATTGTTGGGGTTATTAAAATTTTTGTACGTAGAATATAACTATTTCATTGAAAGTTATTTTATTCCTTGAAACAGTTTGTATAAAAAAATTCTTTTTTTGTCATAAAAATTCAATAGTTTGGTAGAAATTTTCGAATATTTTGTAGATGTATAGGTTTTTATTTTTTGATTAAAAATTAATGTTTCTTATTAAAAATTAAAGTGTTCCCTCTTTAGGTAGAAAATAATCTTTTTAATTAAAAAAATAACTTTTCGATTCATAATTCACGTAATTTTTAAAAAACTGTTCTTGTTTGGTTAAAAATTAATCATCTTGGTTAAAAATTTAACTATTTTGTCAGAATTATGTCTTTTGTTGAAAATTCGTCTTTTTGAGAGAAAAAAATCTTCTTCGTTCAAAATTTAACTGTTTGGTTTAAAATTTACGTATTTTGTTAAAAATTTGCCTACTTCAGTTAAAAAAATTTTATTGGTTGAAAATTTAAGTAGGTGGTTAAAAATTCAATTCTTTTATGAGAATTCGTCTTTTTTGGAAGAGAATTAATTTTTTGGTTGAAAAAATTTAACTATTTAGTTAGAAGTTTATGTTTTTTATTTTAACAAATTATTTTTCTGTAAATTCGGAAAAACTTTCTCCAGAAGATTATCTTTTTAAATTATAAATTTTGTTATTCGGTGGAAAATTTTAAAACTTTTTTAAAAAGAAATACTTTTTGGTAGAACATTAAACGTATGTTTAATATTGATATTTTCTTGTTGAAAAATCAACTGAAGTTTTTCAGCGAGAACTATTTTTTCTGAAATTTTTTTTTTATTTCAAAATTCACCTGCTTTAGTAGAGTTTGAATTTTTATTTGGGTAAAAATACAATTGTTTGATTGCAAACTTATTGTTCGCAATTCTTATTTTGAGGTTGAAAAGTGAAGTGGAACCTACTTTGGTTAAAAATTCATCTACTTTTTTGAAGGTTTTTTTTGCATTTTTTTTTTGAATCAAGTTGTTTAAAAAGTCAACATTTTTGTTTACATTTAATATTTTGCTGTTAAAGAAAACTGAAATCTGTTCTAGATGAAAATTCATACTTCTTAAACAAAACATTTTTTATAATTTAAAAATGCAGCTATTTTAAAAGACATTTTATCTTTATTAGATAAAAATGTAACTGTTTGGTTGACAATTTAACTCGTTTTTGAAAATCTAACTGTTTCAATGTAAATTTAATTTTTGTAAAAAATTTTCATGTTGATGTTGAAAAATGAACTGAATCTTTTTTGGGTGAAGTTTCAACTTTGAAAAATTAATAATGCAACTATTTGGTAGAGAATTAAAGAATTTTGTTATATTTTTATTATTTTTGTTTAAAAAAATGTTAAAAGGATTTTTTGTTTTTTGGGTATAAAAGCAACTATATAGTTCAATTTTTTTGTAGAAAATTTTTTGTTTGTTTTATAATTTCTATTTTTATTTGAAAAATTCAATTTAAATCTTTTTTAAAGGAAAATTTAATTTTTGTTCTTGTAAATTTATCTTTTTGATTGAAAAATTGATCGGTTTTAAAAGAAATATCATTTTTTAAATGAAAATGCAACTTTTTATTAAAAAATTTTTCTTCTTCGTTCCAGTATTAAAGTATTTTGTTTGTGGGCTTTGGTAGATCTGATTAGTTAAGCTATTGTTTAAATGTAATTTTTTAATTTAAAATTTAACTTTTTAATTTTCTTAAGATTCATATTTTTTAGTTGCGTAACAAATAATTCCCCCCCCCCCCTCACACTATTGTACGTAATTTATGTTATTTAGAAATAATAAAATATGGGACGTGAAACTAATGGAAATTATTTGTATTTAAGGTAGTTGTCGTTAAAAAAGTCAGATATCTGAAAAAATATAGTTTTTCTGTGATTTGAAGAATCAAAATATTATTTCTGATGCCATTTTAAAATAACATTATTTTTAATAAAAACTGTTAAAATTCAAAACAAAAAAAACAATAATTTAAACAATGTTTTTTTTTAATTCAATTTTTCCTAACCTTCGCTTCATACAAAAATTTGAAAAAGTGATTGCATTTTAATGAATGACGGCTTATTTTTTCTGAAAAAACATTTTCTACAACTCTACTGCTTTCACTTTTGAAAGCAAATTATCCTTTGGCTGAAAAAGTCAGAACAATTTTTTTGTTAAGAACACAATTTTTTTTAAAATAATTATATTTTAAGATCAGTTAGGTTTTTTTTAAAATTTAAAGCAATAGAGTTGTAGAGAATGTTTGCCCGGAAATAATAAACTTTTAATTGTTAAAATGCAATTATTTTTTAACAATTGGTAAAGAGTGGCAGTCAGAACAAATTCAATTGCAAAAACATGGTTAAAATTATTGTCTTTTTTTAGTTATGAATTTTAACATTTTTCATGACAAATAATTTTTTTTTTTAAAGGACATCAGTTATAATATAGGATCTTTAATAGACTGAATAAAACAATATTTCAGATACAAATTTCAAACCTTTAATAATATTTGTTTATCTATTACAAACAAACGGAAATGAATTTTCTACCATAAAACATGATTTTTTAACAAAATACTTGAATTTTCAACAAAATAATTAAATTTTTGATGACATAATTGTATTCTCAACCTTAAGAGATGAATTCTTATTTAAAAAACTTGTAATAATTGATATTAAAAACCAAAAATAAGAAAAGATTTTTCTTTCATGAAAGAAAAAAATGCTCCACATAAATTTTTGAACCTTTAAGCCAAAAGACGAATTTCTTGTACAGAAATTTAATTTTCAAGCAGACTCTACATTTTTTTCAAACAAAAAAAATGTTTGGCAAAATAGCTAAATTTTCAAGCAGAGATAAAATTCATTATAAAAAAATTCAATAAAGTAGTTAAACTTTTACTTAAGCAGGGAAATTTTTAATTAAAAAATATCAGTTTTCAAAAAAATAGTGAAACTTTAACCAAAGAGATGAAGATTCAACTGAAAATATGAATCTTCAACACAAAAATAAATTTTTAACAAAGTGATGCAATTAAAATATTCAAACAAAATCGTAGAATCCTCAAATAAAGTAGATTAATTTTCTACTAAATAGTTGCATTTTGGGTTGACTTTTCAACATTAAAATTTTAATTTTTTACAAAATAATTAAATTGTCAACCAAACAGTGTTATTTTTAATATAAAAGGATCACTTTTTGGTTAAAAATGCAACTGTTTTTTGGAAATTTAAAATATTTCGAAGCAAAGTGATTTGTTTTAAAATTTACATTTTCTTGAAATGTCAACTAAAATCTTTTTTGGATTTGGGAACAGATAAATTTTAAAATTTAAAAAGACAAATTTTTAAAAAATAGTTGAATTTTTACCCAAGAAATATTCTAGTTGCCTATTAAACAAAATATAAATTTAAAAAAAGGTGCATTTTAAACAAAGATGATCAGTTTTCAATCAATCAGTTAAATTATGAAATATAAGGATGAATCTTAACAAAAAGTTAAACAGTTAGTATATAGTAGTAAATAGTTCAAATTTCAACATCTGAATATGAATTTTCAATGAAAATGTAATTTTCGGTTTAATAGTTGTATTTAAAAAAAAAATAAAATAAAATTTCTGCCCAAAGAGACAACTTTATTGAACAAAAAGAACGTTTTTTTACAAATAATTGAATTTTTAAGCTAGAAAGATATTTCAGTCATCAACAAAAAAAGTTTTAAACCAATCGTTTAATTCTAAACCCAAAACTAAAAGCTGTTAAAAAAACAGATGGGTTTTCTAACAATGAAAAAACTTTTTTAAAAACGAAAAAGGTTATAATTTAAAAAAGAATTTAATTTTTAACAAACTATTTAAATTTTATCTAAAATAGTTGAATTTTCAACACAAAAAGAGGAATTTTAACATGGCAGTTCAATTTTTAGCCCAAAATATAAAATTTTAGCCATAAAGTTAATTTTCCAAAAAAATATTGAATTTTTCAGGAAAAAATTTTTTTTAAAAAGTACAAATAAACGAATTAACAAACCGAAGAAGATATATTTTGGAAAAAAGTTAATTTTTGAACAACTAGTTAAAATTCTCCAAAAATAATCCAAAAATAAAAAATAATTACTTCCGAACTATATATTAAATTTTAAACCAAATAATAAAATTTCCAAAATAATACTACAACTTTTAAGGAAAGAAATGTTTTTATAACGAACTAATTAAATTTGTAGCAAAATAGAAACTGAGATAGTGAAATTTTCAGATACAAAAATTATTCTTCAACAAAAAGAACAAAATAAGTTGCAACAAAATAGCTCAATTTTCAACTAAAAAAGATGAATGTTTAGCTAAAAATGGAATAGTTAAATTTTCAACTAACAATAACGATTTTCTTTCAAAATTTTTGAATTTTAAACAAAATAATGAATTTTTGAACCAATAAATAAAATTTTTAACCAAAAAAGATAAAATCTAAACCAATAATATAATTAGAGGCTTTTAAACCATTAATAATTAACTTTTATTTAGAAATATTCGGATTTTCAACTAAAGAGATTAATTTTAAACTAAAATCATGAATATTCAAGCGTGGAAATTGAATTTTGAGTTTAAAAAAATTAATTAAAAGAAAAGATTTGGAAGACTTATACAACTTCCTAGGACCAGCCGGGAATTTTTACAGAAAATTTTAAATTTCGGGTTGGAATAAAAATTGCAATGTTTTATATTGGTCTATCAATCTCTGTGTCTATGGAAATTTTGTTTTCCTTCAAAATGTGTTTCTTTCGATAAAATTCATTCAGAAAACATCTGAGAGAGCAATTTGCTGACATAATAAAAAGTCCTGAATCTTTATGAGAGGAATGCATATGTGTAAAACGACTTTAAAAGCTTCGATATGTCGCCGCGAGATTTAGCAACTTCTTATGTTGTATTAAAGAGTTAGCACCTTTTCATTTGGTTTCTCAGAGGTTGAAACTTTTAATTCAAACAAGTCAATCTGTGGAGGATTACTTACAAAAATATTGTACCTTGTTTTGAATCTAATAAACAAAGTTAGATGCTCAGAATTCATATACATACTGGCCGTATCAAAAAAAGATATCCCTAATAAGGTATGTAGTCATTATAATCCTAAAGAGGTAAGAGGACATTGTCTCCTTTATTGTTAAAAGAAGCCTGGAGGAATCGAGAACACGGTACCTAAATCCTTGAATCCTGGCGTCTACAGTTTGAAAAATTTTCCGGAATGTCGGAGCGATTGAGAATCTTAAATCTACGAACGCTTTGTTCTTGGTGACTTTCAACCTCATGGCTACCAGGCATGTCGACAAATGTACCGAGGCGGTATAACATAGAAGTTAATCTCAACCAAGGTTACTAGCAAGACAAAGTCAAATAACATTTCACCATATTTACTTGTTTAGTTTATTTTAACCAGCGGCAAGTAACAATTAACAAAACAGAACAGTGGCTGAGGATCATTGATGAATAGTAAAATTTAGAAGATTGTTTCTTGTTGAATGGTCTGAACATTAATGAATAACTTTTGATTCATCACACGAATGAGGAACTGTTGTAATCCAAAACATTATAAACAACACTATTCTGCAGCCAAATTAATGAGAATCGTTATTGAAGACATCTTCAGGCAGCCAAAGTCCAAGAATTTGATAAAAAAAAAGAAATGTGGGTGAGGCCTAATAAAAACAAAAGTGATGTAAGAGGAGGTTTGGCGAATACGGTAGTAATGAAGCTTTCAGCATGAAGAAACTATTTTTATCGGCTATTACGGATTTTGGTTCAAGTCTTCTTTTAGTTTTTTTTAACAAAAAGAAGTCAACAAATATATTTAACCATTTGAAACCGTTGTGAGTTTTTGTTAATCCGTGACAATGATTATCAAACATAGCACACGAGTGGTTAACAAAGTAACAAAAGTTTGGAGTAGCAAAACACTCATAACCAATTTTTTTCAAGCTTCTAAAAGAATCACAAGAGGCTGTTATCAAAAAGTCTAGATTCTAGAGACTAATAAATAACACTTCGTCCGCCTCACCAATTATGAGCAACTGTTGATTGTGATCCACAAAATTAATCTTGTATTATAGATTTTAGTTAAAGTTTAGTTTTAGTATCTTCTAACAAGAAGAAGCTAAATAACGTTTCACCATATTTAGTTGTTTTGAGCTGTTGTTAATCAGTGACGAAAAAACATTAAACAAAACACAACAGTGGGTAAGGGTCGTTGATGAATAGTAAAACATTGACGATAGTTGTCATGCTTAAATAACAATCCTGAGAGGCACTTGTTGAATGTTCTGGAAATAAGTGAATGATTGTTTATTCATCACAGGAATGATGAGGAACTATCTTTAGTAATCCAGAGCATGATTTAAATACTATTCTTCAGCTAAATCAATGTGAATCGTTGTTGAAGATATCTTAAGAAAGTCAACGGTTAAAAGATTGATCGAAAGAGGCAAGGAATGCGGATAAGGCCTCATAAAAATAAAACTAATTTTAGGGAGGAGTTAGTTGAGTATCGTAAGAATCTTGCTTTAAGCATGAAGAATCTCTTTTCATCTTTTATTACATATTTTGGTTCAAATGTTGTTTTAATATCTTATAACAAACAGAAGTCAAATTATGTTTAACCATTTTAAGTCATTGTAAGTTGTTGTAATCCCATGAAAATGGTCATGAAACAAGAGTGAGGATCATCTGTCAGAGTAAACAGCAAAATATCAAAAGTTTTAAGTAGCAAAACACTCATTAACGATTGTTGTCAAACTTCCAAAAAAATCACAAAAGGCTCTTTTTGAATGTTCTACATTTTAGAGAATAATGAATAGCTGTTTGTTCTCAACCACAATTTTGTGAAAATGTTGTTAGTGATGCACAGCATAATTGCAAACACTTTTCAGCAGCCAAATCATAGTGAACCGTTTTTGCTGATACCTTAGTAAAATCAATGTCTAAAAGTTTGATCCAAAAAGAAAAGGCATACGGATGCGGCGGATGAGGCTAGAAGAAAGCTTTTTCTCTTTTTTCTCTTTTATTATATATTTTGGTTAAAGTGTAGTTTTTGTATCTCTTAAGAAAAATAAGTTAAATAGCATTTTACCATATTTAGTTGTTTTGAGCTGTTGTTAATTAGTGACAAGAAAACATGAAACAAAATAAACATTGGCTACGGAATGCTGATGAATAGTAAGACACGGAAGATTGTTGTCTAGTTACATAAAAATCACCAGAGGGTCTTGTTGAATAGTCTAAACAATAATTAATAATTGTTTATTCATCACACCACCAATAAGGGACTGTTCTTAGAGATCCATGCCATCATTAAAACACTATTCTTTAGCCAAATCAATGTTAAACCGTTCTTGAATACATCTTAAGAAAGTCAGCGTCGAAAAGTCTGATCCAAAAAGATAAGAACTTCCTCATAAATATAAAACTAATTTAAAGGAGAAGTTAGAAGAGCATGGTAAGAATGCTGCCTTGAGCATGAAGAAACTCTTTTTATACTCTTTTACGGATTTTGCTTGAAGAGTAGATGTAATATCTTATACAAAGCAGACCCGAAAATCCTTTCACAATGTTGAGTCGTTGTGTATGTTATAATTCCGTGACAATGGTCATAAAACGTAAAACAAGAGTGGATAACAAAGTAGCAAAAGTTTTAAGTAGCAAAACAGTTATTAACGATTGTTGTCAAGCTTCTAAAAAAATCACAAGATGCTTGTGTAGCATGTTCTAGACTTTAAAGATTAATAAATAGTTGTTCATCCGCCTCACCAATTATAAGCAACTGTTGTCGGTGATCCATAACAGTATTAGTAAAACTTTTATGCAGCCACATCATTGTGAACCATTCTTGAAGAGATCTTAAGAAAATCAATGTCTCAAAGTTTAATCCAAAAAGAAAATCAATGCGGATAAAGCGCATGAGGCGCTAAGGAATGCTGATGAATTGTAAGCCATTGACGATTTTTTTCAAGCCTGCATAAAAATCACCAGAGGCTCTTGTTGAATGGTCTGAAAATTAATGAATAATTGTTTATTTATCACACCAATAATGAGGGACTGTCAAAAGTAATCCACATCATTTAAACACTATGTTCAAGCGAAATCGATGTGAACCATTGTTGAAGATATCTTAGGAAAGCCAAATTTCAAAGGTATCATCCAAAAAGACAAGGAATGCGGTTGAGGCCTTATAAAATCAAACTGATGTTAGGGGGAAGGTAGATGAGTATAGTTAGAATGTTGCTTTGAGCATTAACAACTGTGGATAAGGGTCGCTTCCAAAGAAATCACAAGAAGTTGTTGCACAATGTTCTAAATTTTAGAGATTAATAAATAACTGCTCAATCGCCACAATAATTAGGTGAAACTCTTTTTAGTGATCAACAAACGAATTAATGAAACTTTTCAGCAGCCACATCATTGTGAACCACTGTTAAAGAAACTCTCAGAAAATCAATGTCCAAAAGTTTGATCCAAAAAGAAAAAGAATGCGGATGAGGGAGATAAGGCTTGAATAAGCTTTTTACTTATTTTGATCTTCTATTATAAATTTGAATTAAAGTTTAGTTTTAGTATCTTCAAACAAGGAGAAATTAAATAATGCTTAGTGGCAAAGCATTAATTAAACTTTGTTTCAAACCTGAATTAGTAATGGTTCATCATTCATACCAATAATAAAATACTGTTCTTGCTTTGAGAATAACAATCTTATCGCTATTTTCTATCTGCTACTATAGATTTCATTTAAAGTGCAGTTTTAGCATCTTTGAAGAGGAAAAATTTCAGTAGCGTTTCATTTATTCATTATCAGCTATTGTTGAATAGCAAAACAGTGTCCAAGTTTGAAAAAAAAATTTCCGAAATGTCTAAAGATTGAAAATTTAAAATCTGCGAATGTTTTGTTTTAGGTGAGTTTGAACCTCATAGCTACCAGACAAAGCATTAATTTAACTTTGTTTCAAACATGAACTAGTAATTGTTCTTAATTCATACCAATAATAAAAAACTGTTGTTGCTTTGAGCATAACAATCTTATCTCTTTTTTCTATCTTCTACTATAGATTTCATTTAAAGTGCAGTTTTAGTATCTTCGAAGAGGAATAATTTAAGTTGCGTTTCATTTATTTATTATCAGCTATTTTTGAATAGCACAACAGTGTCCAAGTTTGAAAAAAAATTTCCGAAATGTCTAAATATTGAAAATTTTAAATCTGCGAATGTTTTGTTTCAGGTGACTTTGAACCTCAGAGCTACCAGGCAGGGCGACAAATGTACTACTATCAAGACAATGTCAAATGACATTTAACCATATTTACTCGTTTAGCTGTTTTTATCTAGTGGCAAAAAACATTAAACAAAAAAGAAAAGTGGCTAAGGATCATTGATAAATAGTAAAATATTGACGATTGTTTTCAAACTTGCATAACAATCACCAGAGGCTCTTGTTGGATTTTCTGGACATTAATGAATAATTATTGTTTCATCAGAGGAATAAGCAACTGTTGTTAGTAATTATTAACATTATTAACAAAACTATTATGCAGCCAAATCCATGTGAATCGTTATTGAAGACATCTTGAGGCAGCCAAATTGCAAAAGTCTGACAATGGTTATGAAACACAGAACAACTGTGGATAAGGATCGTTGATCAGTAGTGGAATACTCTTAACGATTGTTGTGAAGATTAAAAAAAATCACAAGAGGTTTTTGTAGAATGTTCTAGATTTTAGAAATTAATAAATAACTGTTTAATCGCCACAACAATTTTGTGAAACTGTTGTTAGTGATCAACAAATGAATGAATGACCAAACTTTCCAGCAGCTGCATCATTGTGAACCATTGTTGAAGAAATTTTTAGAAAATCATTGTCTAAAGTTTGATCAAAATAGGAAAAGAATGCGGATGAGGGGGGTAAGGCTTGCATAAACCTTTTGCTTCAAAAATAAATTAAATAATGTTTCACTAGTTGTAGTCGTTGTGAGTTTTTGTTAATCATTGACAGATATGAAATATAGCATACCAGGTGGCAAGGATCATTTCTTAGTGACAAAGCAATAATTCAACTTTGTTCTAAAGCCTCCACAAAAATTACCAAAGGTTCTTGTCGAATGGTCTAAACATGAATTAGTAATTTTTTATCATTCGTGCCAATATGAAACAACCGTTGTTGCTATCAGCTATTGTTGAAGAGCACAACAGTGTCCAAGTTTGAAAAAATTTTCCGAAATGTCTAAAGATTGAAAATTGAAAATCTGTGAATGTTTTGTTTCAGGTGACTTTGAACCTCATAGCTACCAGGCAGGTCGACAAATGTACCGAGGCGGTATAACACGGGCGTTAATCTCAGCCAAGGTTACGACTCTCGAGGCTCGAGCTCTCACCTCCTCTATTCATCCTCTCTATAGTTCTACGACTCTCGAGGCTCTCTCACCTTCTCTACTCATCCTCTCTATATTTCTCTGTCTTCTTCGGATGGTGAGGGAAAGCAAAAGATACATCAACGTTCCTTCCTCCCAATGATCAGTAAAGACCCCTATTTAATCATGATCGGCGGAAAGATCGCTGCGATCGGGAGATCGTACGATCGCTCGAGACGTGTTTACGTGTTCGTTATGCTAATCGATACCTACACCTGTAAGAGCGACGTGCCTCGATATTTAAACGGCTTCCTGAGACTGAGTTATCACCCTCGAAACTGTGATGGACGTTTTTTGTGGCAATCTGTACTCGTTTTTCCTGAGCATGCTAATCGCTGAGGCGTATAAACTGTCTCCTTCCTATTGATTGTTATTTATTTGATCGTCATGCGTCGTTCCATACGTCCTTCTCCGAGACCCATTACGATAAATCGATCTAAAGTTGAACAGCGGTCGTAAATATCAAATTTTTTCTTTTAATCAAGTGGTTTACCGGTTTCAGATGTGATTGCCAAGAGCTTAAGAAGCAGGTAACTTTATTAGATTACGGGCAGTTTTTTATTTCATGAATAAGCTGCAAAGGTCAAGGAGCCATATTTTATGACAAAGAGATTATTGAAGTATCAAAGTCCATTAAATTCTTTAAGAAATCTTTTGAAAATTGAATCCCACAATCCCACACTGTTAAGAATGTTTGGAAATCAACAACACTTCTGCTATACTTTTATGATACAAGAGTAAGGTAAAATTGCAAACATAGTTTTTGAATGACGAAATTGCAGTACATGAAGTGTAAGTGTTATAAATCGTAAAGTTATCGAACCTCATACCAATAATGTATTATAGCCTTTTTAAGACGAAAATTGTGCACAAGGAATTCACGCAATCAATGGAATTGAAGGAATTTACGGAATTTAAAACATTCATGAAATTTACGGAATTCGTAGAATTAATGGAATTAGCGGAAGTCATGAAGTTGATGAAATTGTCGGAATTAATAAAATTCGGGGAATTTAAGAAGTTTATGGAATTCTCAAATTGCGCGGAATTCATGTAAATCACGGAATTCCTGAAAATCACGAAATTCGCAGAATTCATAGAGCAATTGACTGAATTTATGGAATTCATGGAAGCCACGAAATTTATGGAATTCAAGGGGTTAATCGAATTCTAGGAATTCACTTAAATCACGGAATTCACTGGATTTTCGGAATTCAGGGAATTCATAAAAAATTCGCGGGATTTATGGAATTTATAGAATGTACTGAATTTATTGAATTCATTAAATTCGTCAAATTTACGGAATTCGCTAAATGTATGGAATTTTCGGAATTCAGGGAATTCAAGGTATTAAGGAAATTGACTATAATCATGGAATGTACGGAATTCACGGAATTCATCATATTCGCAGAAATCATTGACCTTTCGGGATTAATGGAATTGATAAAATTCATGGAATTCATAGAATTCTAGGAATTCAATGAAATGACGGAATTCACTGTATTTTCAGAATTCAGTAAATTCATGGAATTCAGGGATATGTGAAATTTATAGAATGCACTGCATTCATTGAATTAGTAAAATTCATTGAATTCATGGAATTCGCTGAATTGGTGGAATTTTCGGAATTCATAATATTCGTGAAAATCGCTGACCTTTTGGAAATAATGGAATTTATGGAATTTATAGAATTAAAAGAATTCATTGAATTTATAGAAATTGGTAGTGTTTAAAGAATTCAAGAATTCATGGTTCCAAGGAATTGATGGGTTCATGTAATTTATGAAGCTGAAGGAATTCATGGAATTCGTGGGATTTAAGACATTCTTGACATTTACGGAATTCGTAGAATTCACGGAATTGGCGGAATTCAGGATATTTATGGAATTCTCGAAATTAATAAAATTCGAGAAATTTAAGAATATTAGGTATAGAATTCTCGAATTTCAAGGAATTCATGAAAATTATAAAATTCGCGAAATTCATGGAATGAAAGAAAAATGTGAAATTTATGGAATTTATTAATTTCAAGGAATTAATGGAATTCAAGGAATTTGCAAAACTCGCGAAATTAATTGAATTCACTGAATTTATATATTGAAGGAATTGATGAAATTTATAGAATTCTTGAAATCCACGAAATTGATAGAATTCTAGACATTCAGTGAAATCGCGAAATTCGCCGAATTTTAGGAATTTAGGGAATTCATGAAATTCATAAGATTTATGGAATTTATAGAATGATCTGAATTGATTGAATTCATAAAATTCCTAAAATTCATTTTCATAATTCAGGGAATTCAAGGTATTAACGAATGTTATTGTAATAATGGAATCTACGGAATAGACGGAATTCATAATATTCGCGGAGATCGTTGACCTCTCGGGAATAATGGAATTTGTGAAATTCATGGAATTCGCGGAATTCGTGCAATTGAAGAAATTAATGGAATGGAAAGAAATTCAAATAATTAAAGGAATTTACGGAATTAGTAGGGTTTAAAGAATTCAAGGAATTCATGGCTCCAAGGAATTGATGGGTTCAAGGAATTCGTGGAATTCAAGGAATTTATTGAATTCGAGAAATTTGATGAAATCACTGGATTTGTGGTGTTTACGGAAATTATAGGATTTATGGAATTCACAGAGTCAACGAAATTGATGAAATTCGCGAGATTTATGAAATTCACGAATTAATGAAATATGTGAAATTAACGGAATTCACTGAATTAACGGAATTCGTGGAATTCAAGTACTTCATAAGATGGACTGTAATCACGGAATTTTAACAGTTCACGGAATTAATTAAATTTGAAGAATACACGAAATTTATGGAATTCACGGAATTTGCGGATTCAAAAAAATTCATAGAACTCAAAGAATTCAGATAGTTTACGGAATTCAAGGTATTCACAGAATTTAAGGAATTCACGGAATCCAATGTATTCACAGAATTCAAAGAATTCGCGGAATTCGAGAAAGTCCATAAATTTGTGGAAATCCATGAATTCCATGCATACCTTGAATTCCGCTGTTTCATTAAACTCCACGAATTCATTGAATTCCATGAATTTCATGAGTTCCTTGAATTCCATAAATTCCGTGAATTTCATGAATTTCGTGAAGTCCATGAATTCAGTAACTTCCGGGCGTTATATAAATTTCCTAATTTTTGTGAATTCCACAAATTCCCTAAATTCCATTAATGCTTTATATTTCATGAATTCCTTGAATTCCACGATTTCCATAAATTCTTTGAATATCTTGAATTCTGTGTACTCTTTCATTTTTTGAATTCCTTTAATTCCATGAATTCCGTAAATTCCTGCAATTCCATTAGTGTTTAGATGTTTTTGAATTCTTTCGAATTCTATTCATTGCGTAAATTCCTTAAATTCTGTGAATTCTGTGAATTCCGAGAACTCCTCGAATGTCATGAAATCCGTAAATTTCGGGCGTTATATAAATTCTGTTATTTCTGTGAATTCCATGAATTCCTCGAATTCCATAAATACATTTGTTATATACTATATATTAGCAAATGTTTTGACTTCTTCAAAAAGTTTCTGTCTTTGACTGGAAAAAGTGTCCTGAGAAATGATTCACATTTTTTTATACATTTTTTGCTTCAACGGATGTCAAGATATCCACCCGCAAGTGTATTATAGAAATGTTACTGGCTACTAGACCTATTAACTTCTAGGATTTTCAAGTATTTTATAGAATTTATTTATTTTTTGAATGATTTCCAAATATTGTTCAAAATTTTAAAGGAGTTCAAATTATTGTAAAAAATTTCTTAGGATATCCAAAGGTTTCCCAGAATTTTGTCATGGCAAAATTATTTTGACTGAGGTCGGATGCAGGGTTCGCTAATCGACTCGCCAACCCAAAAATCGATTCTAGACCGAAAATTCAAAAACCGGAACCGGCCCCAAAAGTTCAATTAAAAAATTTTCAAAAATTACTGCAAATTTTAGGTATTTTGTGATAAGTTGTCATAAATTACGGATAAATTTACACGAAGTTACATAAAAAAATGTTAACAATCTCAAAGATGTTTAAAATTCAAAAAGTTGTCACGCAACCCCGTTTTTTTATAGATATGTCTCTGCAGAGTGTTCTAAAACAACTCAAACGACAATCATTCAACGCCCATTCCTAGATTTCACAATCCTGAGACATTTAGAGTTTTGGCTTTAATCTAAAAAATGTTGATCTGATGTTGATTTAGGTTTATCTCAAGGAGTTATGGACCGCTCATAAAAGTCGCTGAATCAAAGTGACAAAATTTAATTGATAGCCTAATAAATGGAATTATTCTCTGAGTTTGGGGTCTTAATAAAACCAGTTTGGAGGTTAATTGGTAAAGGAGAAAACCGGTGACAAGCGACATAATTCAAGAAGCATAATTCATGGTTCTGCTAAACTTTCTAATGTGCAGAGCTGTCATCGCATTTGATGAGTATAATGGTAAGAATGTTGCTAAGAACATGATGAAATCTTTCGCTCTTTTCTTCCTTCTAATAATAGATTTCGGTTAAAGGTTAAATTTATAATCTTATAACAAGAAGCTTTCAAATGAGCTTTTAACAAATTTAGTCATTATGAGCTATTGTTAATAAGTGACAGCTGATATGAAACAATTCATAAGAGTGGCTGAAGATCGTTTATGAGCAGCAAAGAATTCATTGACAATTGTTTTCAAGCATCCACAAAAAACACTATAGGCTCTTGTTGAATACCAATAATTAGGAACCGTTGTTAATTGTCCACAACAACAGTAAAAATATTTGTCTGCAGCCAAATAAATGTAAACAGTTGTGAAAGACATTTTTAAAAAACCAGCGTCCAAAAATTTGATACAAAAAGACAAGGTTGAGGTAGATGATAGAGAAAAATTTTAAGAAACCACAAACTAATTCTAAAGATCGATTTTAAATCTCGTTATCAGTGACAAGTTAAATAAGCAAAATTAGTACTCACAATAAAAAACTAGATAGCAAGTTTGCGAATTAAATTCGAAATCAACGTGATATTCAAAAGGTAAATCTAAATATTGATTATGCTCTTTAGCATGAAAAAACAGATCGATAATTTTTAAATTAGTGGAAGTGTTTGGCAACAGAATTGGAACTTAAATTTTTAAGAGCTCTATTTTCAACGTCTTCCATGACTAAATTTGAAATAATAGGTGATAGAGGAGAGCCC
>JAAAKG020151955.1:0-31230 GCA_010014905.2 Druon quercuslanigerum
ATATATATGTTTAAAAGTATTAAATATGATAAAAATAAAAAGGGCCTCTTCCAATTCATAAAAAATTAAAATCAAAAATTTTCTTCCATACAACTCAAGAAAAATGTTAAAAATAAACAATAACCTTTTCCCATAAAAAATAATAATAACCAAAATTGCGTCTCTTCCAACTCTATACAAATCTTAAAAATAAAAACATTTCCTTATTTCCAATTCAGAAAAAACTGAAAAACAGAATTTCCTTGCAACTTATTAGCAATGTTGAAAATACGAAATTTTCTGTTTTAAAAATACGAAATTTTTCGTTTTTAATTTAGAAAGTAAAGAAAAGTTATTTCCTTAAATACCATATATATGTTTAAAAGTATTAAATATGATAAAAATAAAAAGGGCCTCTTCCAATTCATAAAAAATTAAAATCAAAATTTTTCTTCCATACCACTCAATAAAAATTTTAAAAACAACAAGTAACCTTTTCCAATTAAAAAATAATAATAACTGAAATGGCATCTCTTACAACTCTATACAAATCTTAAAAATAAAAACATTTCCCTTTTCCAATTCAGAAAAAACTGAAAAACAGAATTTCCTTGGAACTTATTAACAATTTTAAAAATACCAAATTTTCCGTTTTTAATTTAAAATGAAAAGAAAAATTATTTCCTTAAATTCCATATGAATGTTTAAACGTATTAAATATGATAAAAATAAAAAGGGCCTTTTCCAATTGATAAAAAATTAAAAGTAAAAATTTTCTTTCATACGATTCAATAAAAATGTTTAAAAAAACGCTTTCCAATTAAAAAATAATAATAACCGAAATTGCATCTCTTCTAACTCTATACAAATCTTAAAAATGAAAACATTTCCCTTTTCCAACTCAGAAAAAATTGAAAAACAGAATTTCCTTGCAACTTATTAACAATTTTAAAAATACGAAATTTTCCGTTTTTAATTGGAAAAGAAAAGAAAAATTATTTCCTTAAATACCTTATATATGTTTAAACTTATTAAATATGATAAAAATAAAAAGGGCCTCTTCCAGTTCATAAAAAATTAAAAGCAAAAATTTTCTTCCATACCATTCAATAAAAATTTTAAAAACAACAAGTAACCTTTTCCAATTAAAAAATAATAATAACTGAAATGGCATCTCTTACAACTCTATACAAATCTTAAAAATACAAAAATTTTCCTTTTCCAACTTAAAAAAAATTGAAAAACAGAATTTCCTTGCAACTTATTAAAAATCTTAAAAATACGAAATTTTTCGTTTTTAATTTAGAAAGAAATGAAAAATTATTTCCTTAAATAACATATATGTTTAAAAGTATTAAATATGATAAAAATAAAAAGGACCTTTTCCAGTTCATAAAAAATTAAAAGCAAAAATTTCCTTCCATACAACTCAAGAAAAATGTTAAAAATAAAAAATACCCTTTTTCAATTAAAAAATATAATAACCGAAATCGCGTCTCTTCCAAATTTATACAAATCTTAAAAATAAAAACATTTCCCTTTTCTAACTAAGAATAAATTGAAAAACAGAATTTCCTTGCAACTTATTAACAATTTTAAAAATACGACATTTTCCGTTTTTAATTTAGAAAGAAAAGAAAAATTATTTCCTTAAATACCATATATATGTTGAAAAGTATTAAATATGATCAAAATAAAAAGGGCCTCTTCCAATTCATGAAAAATTAAAAGCAAAAGTTTTCTTTCATAAAAAACGTTTTCCAATTAAAAAATAATAATAACCGAAATTGCATCTCTTCCATAACTCTATACAAATCTTAAAAATAAAAACATTTCCCTTTTTCAACTCAGAAAAAATTGAAAAACACAAGTTCCTTGAAACTTATTAAACATCTAAAAAATATGAAATTTCCCGTTTTTAATTTAGAAAGAAAAGAAAAATTATTTCCTTAAATACCATATATTTGTTTAAAAGTTTTAAATATGATCAAAATAAAAAAGGCCTCTTTTAATTAATATATATATTTTTTAATTTCCTTCCATACAACTCAATAAAAATGTATAAAAAGTATAACCTTTTCCAATTAAAAATAATAATAACCGAAATTGTATCTCTTCCAACTCTATGCACATCTTAAAAATATATGTTTAAAAGTATTAAATATGATAAAAATAAAAAGGGCCTTTTCCAATTCATAAAAAGCTAAAAGCAAAAATTTTCTTTCATACAACTCAATAAAAATGTCCTTTTCCAATTCAGAAAAAATTGAAAATTAAATGGGTTTTTGAAGTGCCCGGTGACTCGTGTTAATATTCGGATTTTCTTTATCCGAAAATTGAATGGAATGGAATTTTTTCATTTTCCGGAAAAAGAAAATCTGTAATCGTGACAGTTATATCAGAAAGTAATAACTTATGATGGTTTCCAAAAGAGACAAATGTTCAAAGAAATAATTGTTTAAATATTCACAAACTGTATCTAAAGACGCATTAGTTTTCCTGAATCTTTTCTTCATTTTTTTGTAATTATCTAAATAAATTGTTTCTGGCCATAAAAAATAAATTAATCCACGATTTTATAATGACAGATTTTGTAACAGACCGTTATCTCGCATCACAATCAAAGTGTCATTTTATCATTATTACGTATATCATAATGACAATCGCGTCTGAATTTTGAGGTCGCATGATTTAATATTTTTGTCTAATTTTTTGCATACCTCATTTCTTAGAAAACTGCGATTTAAATTTAGAGCCCAGCTAAAAATTCCTGTACAGGAACCTCGGAGGATCCTACACATGATCCTGTACACCAAACTGCATACGAACCTATACAGGTAATCTTGACGGTTCCTGTACAGGAATTTGGCGAAGGAAACTGTACATGGTCCTTTATTGAAACCTGTATGCGAGGTAAACTTTAAATGATCATGTTCAGGTTCCTTCACAGAGCCAATTCAGGTGTGGGTCCATGTACGGGAACATGTTTAGGATTCTATAAATGAATCTGCGTATAGGAAATAATCCATGAGGGTTCGCTAGTGGCTTGTCTCTCTCGATGACGAGTTTAATCTTCAAGAAAATAAAAGGAAGGCAACTTTATGCTGTAACCAAAATGAGTTTTTACGATGGCTTTCTGTATAGGAACCCATACGTGTTTCTGTAAAGGATCCTTCCCAAGGTTCCTTTGATAGTTTTCTCTAAGGGATCCTATACACGTTACTGTAGAAAAAACTGCGCCTTAATTTTCTTTGCAAAGGAACCTGTACAGATACCCGTACAGGATAATTCGGAGATTCCTTTGTCAGTGCAGGTTCTTTTGCAGGATCATGTACAGTTTCCTTCGCCAAATTCCTGCACAGGAAACTTCATGATTACCTTATAGTTTTCTGTTCAGCTTCATGTACAGGAACATGTACAGGATCAACCGGCGTTCCTGTACATGGATTTTTAGCTGGGAGAATGTAAAGGTTCACGTTATTACTTGTAATTAAAATTGAATTAATAAATGATTTCATAATGTCAGTTTTTCTAAGTGGCCAAAATATCAGAACAAAAATATTCAACCGTGCGGCCTCAAAACTCGAACGCGTTTACCATCAAAGTGCCTTAAACATGTAATTGCTCTTTGAAATATTCCGCTAAACTTTCGCGCATGCGCATATCGACATAACTTCTCAGCGCCATCTCTCAGCACATGGGCGAAACTCTTAGCCACCTGGTGAGCGACAGCAGAGATACGACAGTTGCTATCGGACGAGCACTCGTTCATCAACTCTACCGGCCCACCTCAGTTTTACAAAAATACGGCCCTGTACTGCGTTTCCACTGTCACGAGAAGGGCTAAAATTTCAGCCCGAGGATGGCCGCGATGTTGTCTAACTGTTCGCGTCTTGCGCCGCGTGCCCTATCACGTTTTTCCGTCTCTCAGTCCAAGGTAAGAATTTCTCATTTACAACCTAAAAACCCCTGTCGGTCCGAGAAAGCCTTCCTCTAGAATACCTGGCGACAAAAACTGACAAAGTGTTTCACGACCTCGAGACCCGGGCTACATTCGACCCGTTTATCTTAAATAAAACTTCCCACCGGCGGAAAGGTTATCATCACAACTCTGACGTAGTTTTCACCTTCCGTTATATAACCGACATCCACCTTCACCCAATTTGCATCTTGCCTGTCAGGTTAAGTCACCCGGATTCCAGATTTCACACCCACAAACCACGAGGGAAGAACCCCTTCCTCTCTCGTCCCTATTCTCATAATAGTTTGCCGCCAGTGCCCCCCCCCCCCCCCGGCCACTGACTTTTGACAGATGAGAATAAAAAGACCTTATCAGGGTAATTTGGCTATTATTTATGATTTTTCTTTGCTTGGGAAATATAGTTATATTGAGACGAGACCTTCGTAGTTTGGAAATCTTTATTCGGTCTGTATTTTTGAAATTTCTGTGTCGTTAGTGCATTAGTCACTCGTCAAAAGTATTTTTAAACTTTTCAGACAAGAACAGAACTATAGAATGACAGACTTTCCGGGTTTAGGTCAATAGTATTTGTTTTGTATTTTTTGCGTATTTTTTATATTTTGGAACTGAACAATTCATTGGTCGAAATATTTCGATAGCTTTGTTTATAGTTTGATTATATAATTTATAATAGAATTTATTTGAAGGGGTATTCCAAGAAATCTTTAATAGATTTCACTAATTGTAAGTGATTCCAAAGAATTTGAAATATTATAGGGTATTTTTAAAATATGCCCAGAATTTTCTAGCACTTGTTTTTTTACGGATTTCAATACTTTAACGGATTCAAAAGATTTGAAATATTTTAGAAAATTTTAAAATATTCAAAGGAGTTTTGATTGATTTCGATAATTTAAAGAGAGATCAAAAGATTTGAAATATCGTAGGGCATTTTAAAACATTCCATGAAATATTGAATATAATTATTTTATTAAATTCGAAGGAATTTTTCAAGACATTTTTAATAGATTTGATCAATTTTAAGTTATTGCAAATGATTTGAAATATTTTAGGGCATTTTTAAATATTTCAAGGAATTTTTAATAAATTACGATAACAATTTTAATGGATATCAAAAGATTGAAATATTTTGTAAAATTTCAAGAGTCCAAGCAGTTTTTAATAGATTTCAAGTGATTTCAAAGAATTTGAAATATTTTAGAGAAATTAAAAAAATTCCAAAGGATTTTTAATAAATTTTAAACGATTAAAAAAATGTTTATATTCATAAAGTTTCATGTGATTTCAAACGAGTTGAAATAGTTTACGGTATTTTAAAAGATTTCAAGGAATTTTTAAGAGATTTAAAAAGTTTCCAAGGATTTGAAAAGATTATAGAAATTTTTAAAAGATTCCAATGATTTTTTAAATGTTCCAGTGAATTTTTAATAGATTTGAATAATTCGAAAAATTTAAAGGTTTTTTTTTTTAATTGCGAGGAATTTTCAAGAAATTTATAAAGTTTCGAGGGATTTTAAAAGACTTTTAAATACATTAGAATATTTTTCTTTAATTCGAAGGAATGTTTAAGGGCTTTCTAAGTTTTAAGGGATTTCAAGCTTTTAGAAAAATTTCAGGGTATTTAAAAAAATTCCGAAGCATTTCTAAGAAATTTTAAAAGTTCCAAGGGATTTCGAAAGAAGTTTCAAGATTTTTGGGTATTTTTTAAAATTTCAAGGAATTTTTTTTAATTTCAAGGAATTTTCGAGTGCTTAATATTGTTTCGAGGGATTTAAAAAGATTTGTAATGTTTTAAAAAATTCTGAAAGATTCCAAGGTATTTTTAGTATATTTAAACAATTTCAAGTTATTCCAGAGGATTTGAAATATTTTAGGGTATTTTGAAAAATACCAAAGAATTTTTAATAGATTTCAATGATTTGGAAGGATTTCAATAATATCAAGTAATTCCAAAGGATTTGAAATATTGTAGGGTATTTTTAAATATATGAAGAAATTTTTAATAAATTGCGATAATTCAAAATTCCAGGGAATTCTTCAGAATTTGTTAAAGTTTCAAGGGATTCCAAAGGATTTGAAATATTTTAGAATGTTTTTAAATATTCAAAGGAATTTTCAAGAGCTTTATGAATCTTTTAGGGATTTAAAAATATTTAAAAGGTTTTTAAATAATTTAGGATTTTTTTAATTCTAGGGAATTTTCCATTTAATTTTGTAATTTAATAGGATTTTAAAGGATTTTAAATATTTTAGGTTGTTTAAAAATATCCCAATAAATTTGTAATAGATTTAAAAGGATTAGGAATACTTAAGGGTATTTAAAAAAATTTAATAAATTATAGATTGATTTCAATAATTTGAAGGAATTCCAAAGTATTTAAAACATTTTAGAGTGTTCTTATAACTTAAGGAATTTTTAATAGCTTTTAAAAGTTTCTATTAGAAAATTTAATTATTTTGTTTAAAATTATCGTTTTTTGGTAAAAAAATAACGTTTTTTAATAGCCTTCCTTTTGGATCGTAAATTCATCCTTATGGATTTAGAATTCATCTTTGTTGGTTGAAAATTTAACTTTCTTATGAAAAAGTTGTCTTTCTTCACGAAAATTAAACAATTTTGTTAAAATTTAACCTTTTTTGTTTAAAAATTCGATCATTTATTTGAGAATTTATTTATTTTTTGTTCAAATTCATCTTTTTTGGTGAAAAATTCAACTGTTTTTTTTAACATTCGTATTTTTTTGGTAGAAACCTCGTCCTTATGGTTTACAAACTTATCTTTGTTGGTAGAAAATTCAACGTTTTTTTAAATTCTTTTTTTTTTTGTTTGAAAATTCGACTATTTGGTTAAACCTTGAACTGTTTTTTGAAAAGTTATAAAACTATTTAGTTGAAAATGCAGCATTCTTCGTTAATTTTTGAAGCCATAATTGTTCATTAATTTCATGTTTAAAATGTTCAGTTGACTATTACTAGAAAATTGTTTTAACTTTAAAATTTATTTCGATTGTGCAAAGAACATTTAAAAATCAATGAAAATTATATACTCGACATTCCTAAACAAATAAAGTTATTTCAATCATTCACTGTCTGATACTGCTTTTTTCGATATCTTTAGAAATTTGATGCAACTTTCTTTGGACGTTTTTTCTAAATTACATGCGACTTTCTTTGTAATTTTATGCTTTCTGCAATTTTCTTTCTTTGTAATTTTATATATTAAAAGTTATTTAGACTATTGCTTTTATTTGATATTATTATTACCTTTTGATTGAAAACATCTTTCACAATCTTTATGCAGCGCAATCTGACCGCACTAATTTATATACTTATCTTTGGCACACATATACTAAACATCTACTACAAACATTTCGCTCACCTGTCTGTATCTTATAACAAATAGAAAACTCCAGATATCGTAAAAAATGTTTAATTAACTAAAATTATAAACACAGTCTGAATTCAAGACTGAAAAAGAATTTAAAACTATATAATACTAAAAAGAGCCTTTTCTTTTTTAGACGGTGAGGTCCTTCTATCACGAAGGTAAGTTCATCAATTTTAATTTGGCAAAAATTAATTCCTTCAGTTTTATAATTCGAAACGATTTTCCAGGACGAGTATTATTTATTAGAACAAGATGTATTCTCGACCCGAAAACTCATCTGTAAGTTCTTCAGAAGAAATATCTCAGTATTTGAAAGAAAATCAAATATTCCAAACAAAAAATATAAAATAGTCATAATAATTAATTTGTCTTCTTTTTTTCCAACAGGCACACGAAATCAAATCCCATTCAGGGCTGGCAAATTCAACAAACGCGGTCCTTCCGTTCGTCAAATACGCTATGTAAGATAGAAATTTATTTGAAAAAATCTCAAGAAATCGAATTCTAAATCAATTTTTTATAGGGGAAATAAGAGAAATAGTCGTCCCGCCATTTGGAGCGGAAAGTGTAACCGAGGGAGATGTGAGGTGGGATAAAAAACCCGGCGATCAGGTCAAGGAAGATGAAGTCCTTTGTGAAATTGAGACCGACAAGGTAAAATTAATACGCTCTTTAAAAAATATTTTAAAATCCCCTTTTTATGCAGATAGAATCGAAAAATCAGGGTGGCTACTTAACCGGAAATTTTTGGAGACAGGGTAAAAACGGGAAATAACAGTGAAATAATTTTTTCAACGGTAATATTGCAAATTAAAAAAAATATATCCAACCACTTGAAATATCACAAATTTCATGCCAAATGATATAATCAAATTTCAAACAAGTTCGATTTCAACTGTTTTTTTAATGTCAAGTTAAGTTGTTAACTTTTTCATAAATCATTTAGTATGTGTCAATTATAAAATCTTATCTTTACAAAATTTTCGATTTTAGGTCCTTATTTTTAAGCGCACATTTTAAATTTAAAAATTGTTTAAATACGGGTTTAAAACAATTTAAAATTATATGGGTTCGAAATTAACATTTTTTGACAACAAAGGTTTCGAGTAGATAGCTGCAAATAAAAGTTAATAATTGATTTTTTAAATTCTGTAATCCGACTATTAAAAATTGAACAATAATGGATTTTACAAGGCTTTTAATTTTTTTTCTGAATGGGTAGTCGGAAATTTTTTTATTTTTAAGATTTTTGTAGATTTGGAAGGTACGAAGTTTCTATTTATTTTTCCTGAATTGGAGAATGCTGTTTTTACTTTTTACCATTTTTATTGAGTTTGAGGGAAGAATTTTTTATTTAAAATTTTTTTCCTAATTGGAAGAGGTGAATTTTAAATTTTCATCATTTTTATTGATGTGGAAGAAGGAAATGGTTTTCAATATTTTCGGAATTTCAAGAGGGGATTTTTTTAAAAATGATTTTATATTTAGAAGCGATCAAGTTTTTATCTTAATTGGCCATTTTTTCTTCTTTGTATGTTTTTAAAATTTATCTAAAATTTATCTCTATTCAGTTGGAAGGAGGCAATTATGTTTTTCAAATTTTTCTAAATTGCAATAGGGAAATTTTTTTCAAATATTTTTGAAGAGTTGGAAGGGGCGGATATTTTGTCGTTTATTTATTTTTTCTGAATTGGTGGAGGCCACTTTATCTTCTCAAAATTTTTATTGAGTTAAAGGAAAGAATTTTGAAAAAACTTTTTTTTTATTGGAATATGAAATTTTATTTTTTACATTTTTATTGAGTTGTAAAGAGCGAATTTTTTTCTGGGTTGAAGTAGTAGTTTAAAAAATATATTTTTATTGAGTTGGAAGGGTTGTAATTTTTTTTTTTTTTGTTTTTTAATTGGAAGAGGGAAATTTATTTATTTTTAAGATTTTTATAGAATTGGGCGGGTCAAGAAAACTGTTATATTTTTAACATTTTTCTTGATTTGAAAGGAAGACAGTTTTGGTTTTCAGTTTTTTCTGAATTGTAAGAGGGAAATTTCTTTTTAAATCTTATAGAGTTGAAAATTACGAAATTTTGGTTATTTTTTTCGGAATTGGAGGACATTTTTTCTTTTCAGTATTTTTATCGACTTGAAGGGCGGAATTTTTTATGAACATTTTTTATGAATTAGAACAAGAAAACTTTTTATTTTTAACATTTATATTGAATTGGAAAGGACAGCGTTTTTTCTCAATTAGAGGACATTTGTGGAATTGTAGGTTTGTATTTGTAGGATTTTAATCAAGTTGGAAGAGAAGAGGGGAATTTTTATTTTCAAACCATTTTAATTTAGTTGGAAAGGAAGTTTTAAGTTAGAAGGGATAAAATTTTGGTTTATTTTTTTTCTGAATTGAAGGAGGCAGTTTTTTCCTTTTAGCGTTTTTATGGAACTGAAAGGACAAATTTTTTATTATAAAATTTTTTATTTTTAACGAGTTTTTTTATTTGTAATGGAAGCAATTTTGATTTTCAAATTTTTCTTAGTTGCAAGAGGGAAATTTTTTCAAAGATTTTTTTTAACTTGGAAGAGACGAAATGTTGGTTATTTATTTACTTATTTTTTCTGAATTGGAGAAGCCGTTTTTTTTTGTCAGCATTTTTATTCACTTGAAGGAAAGAATTTTGTATTACAATTTTTGTCTGGAATGGAAGAGGGACATTTTTTATTTCTAAAATTTCTATTGATTTGGATAGGAAGCAGTTCGGCTTTTGAATTTTTTCTAAATTGGAAGAGGGAAATTTGTTTATTTTTATGATTTTCTTATGGTTGGAAAGAACGAAATTTGGTTATTAATTTGTTTTAATTGATTTTTTTTATTCTTAAAATTTCCATTCCATCCATAGAATTTTTTTACACGTTCATAGATGTGAAAGGGACGAAGTTTAATTAATTTATTTCTTTTTTGAATTAGTGGAGGCCATTTTTTCTTTTTAATATTTTTATTGAATTGAAGGGAAGATTTTTACCATTTTTTTAAATTTAAAGTGGGAAATTTTTTATTCTTGAGATTTTTATTGAATTTGAAGGGAGAAAATTTTTGTTTTCACTTTTTTTCTTAATTGAGAGAGGAAAATTTTGTATTTTCCATCTTTTTATAGAATTAGTAGAGACAAGGTTTTGTTTTTTTTTTAATTAGAGGCAGGTAGATTTTTATTTTTAATATATGTATTGAGTTAAAAGGGAGGAAATTTCAATTTTCAATTTTTTTTTTAATTATAAGAGGGAAATTTTATGTTCTTAAGATTTTTTTTCGTGTTGGAAGGAAGGAGATTTTGGTTTTCAATTTTATATGAATAGGAAGAGCAATTTTATTTAGCTGAAGGGTGGAACTTTTTATTGTTATTTTTCTGAATTGGAAAAGGTTTGTTTTTTCTGATATTCATCGGCTTGTGAGGGAGGACATTTTTATTCAATTTTTTCTGAATTAGAACAGGAATATTTTTTATTTTTAACATTATTATTGAGTTAAAGAGAAGAATTGTTTATTTTCAATTTTTTTAAAAGAGAAAAATGTTGTATTTTTTATATTTTTATAGAGTTAGTAAGGACGAAGTTTTTTGTTAAATTAGAAGAGGGTAGATTTTTATTTTGAACATTTTTATTGAGTTAAAAAGGAGAAAATTTCCATTTTCAATTTTTTTCTGAATTACAAGAGAAACGTTTTTGGTTTATATGATTTTTTTTCGAGTGGGAACGAAGGACTGGGAGAGGTCAATTTTTCGCTTATGACATTTTTTAATTATTTGAGTGAGAGGGGCGGTCAAATTTGGTACATATTTTATTTTCAAAATTTTTAATAATGAGAGTTGAAAGCAAGGGTTTGTTTTAATTAAGAGCATTGATATATTTTTTAACTAAACATCTCTGAACTGTTTCATTTATAAAAGTTTAAAATTTTACATTTTCATGGCATTAATTAAAAAAAAATTGTGATACCGAAAGTGTTGAAAACTTCCATTTTATACATTAAAAATTCAAGCGTTTCAATTTGAGTGTTTTATTTGTAGTTTAGTTTTGATTACTTCAAATGAAAAAAATTCACATTCAAAAGTTCGGATTTTTTAATCAGACCCTGAAAAATGGTTTCAAATCATTAAAAAAGAAACCCGGGAAATAACCGGAGAATTTTTTTCTTTGATTAAAATGTATGAACCTGAGACTACTTTGAATCGCTCGAACAAAAATCTATTGTGATTTTTTTCTGAGATTATTAAGAATGATGTCGATGTAGGTTTTGTTAGGCTTAATAACTACACTCTTGAAATACATCAAACAGAATTTTGTTTTATTTATTTTAAGCACTTTTTATACATAAAAATATCACTCAAAGTCAGCTCAACAAAAATTAGGTAGGGCCGCGCTGTTGTAAAAATCTGGAGAATGGGCAGTTTTAAATTAAAAAATTAAACTGTTTTAAACCCAATATGATATCAGCAACCAGCTGAACTAGGATTTCTGATATACATGCTAAAATAACAAAAGAAAAACGAAAAAAGTGGTTTTATTTTCACCGTTTTCCGAAAAAAATATAGTTCATAGTAAAATAGCTTTTTTTTCGAGCGTTTCAAAGTAGAGTACTGCTTTAAGAGGAGGCCAAGCGATTCTAAATTTAAATGTTGTGTAGACTTCTGTCCCAGTGAATGCGCCCGGATCCGGGATCTTGAAGGAACTCTTCGTCAAGGACGGAGACACCGTAAAACCGGGACAAAAACTGTGTACGGTAGACATTGGTGCAACAGGAGGAGCATCGTCAGCAGCTGCTGAAAAAATCCCACCACCACCGCCTGCTGCACCTCCAAAACCCGCGGCTGCTCCGCCACCGCCACCGCCTCCTCCACCTCCACCTTCTTCGGGAGCTGCAGCTCCTCCGCCTCCACCTGCTGCTCGTCCTCCACCCCCGCAAGCACCTGCGGCATCGATGCCAGTCGCTGCTATCAAACATGCACAGGTAGAAAAAACAATTTTTTTTTCTTAATTACCAGATTATTATATGCGCGCGCATGCTTTGGAAGAAATAATTAATATTTTATAAATTTGCGGAAATGCTTCTAAGGTTTGAAATATTTTAAATCTATGCAAAGCTTTTTAAATTCCTAAAAATATTTTTAAATGAATCGAATTTTTCATGAAATTTTGAGAAATCATTCAAAATGTAAAAAAATTACCTCAAAATCTTCAAAAAATTTTCTAGGAGTTTGGAAGAATAATAGAAAATATTGTTGAATATTTCAGATGTGTAAAAAAAAATTTATATTAAAAAAAAAATTTATTTCACAGGATTTTACAAAATAATAGAAAGATTCGAGCCCTTTTAATATATATTTTATGAATGTTCGGAAATGATTACAATTTATAAAATATTTTTAATACATACATACAATATCATCTTTTAAATTCTTGAAAAAATTATTTAAAATTGTAAAAAATTGCCTCAAAATATCCCAAATTTCCCTAGGAATATGAATAAAAAAATTGTATTCTCTTGAGACCTTTCAAAGTTATTTTAATTAAGGGCATGTGATACTTTACCATATGATTATTTAGTTTTCTACCCTTTTTGTCCACAATTTGTACATTTTCAGAAAAATATTAGTGCCCAGAAGTTTGCGTTTTTTACGTATGGGTTTCTTTTTCTTTAAAAACTTTATAAATCTGGATTTCTTTTAATCTTCTGCAGTTCAAAAATCTTCTTTATTCTCCTTAAATCTTTGCAATATTTATGGAATTTGATGATTTAATTTATTTTTTATTTTTCAATGTTACCAAATTAAAACATTTTGCTTTAAAATCTTCTACTCTTTATCGAAATTTAAGAAAATATTTGAAAATGTTTTAAAATATTGTTTAATTTTCTGCTAAAGTTCATTTTTCAAATTAAAAAATCGAAAGAAATTATTTTAGGAACCTAAAGAATTTTGTTAATTCTTCTAAATTTTTGCAAAAGTCCTAAAATATCTTATAGAAAATATCTTTATATAATATCTCATCTTATATAATATATCTTACTTTAAAAACTTTGAAACTCTTTTTTTAAAATTTTAGGAAATAATTTAAAATGTTTTGTAATCTTTTTCAATGTGCTCTTAGAACGCAATAGCAAAAAATTGTTTAAAATTTTCCCATGAATCTTCAGTGTATATTTTTCATTCTCTTGGCGCCCTGCAAACTAAATTTTTATTATATCCTGAAAAATGAAAATAATTATTTTTTTGCCAAAAATTTTCAAGTCTTTAAAATTTAAAATTATTATTTCAAAATTAAATATTAACTGCTAAATCTTTTCCCACAAATGTTTAAAAAAAATTATCTTAAAATCTTTTCAAAATTATTAAGAAGCTTCTAAATTTTTGTTCGAATTCTTCAAAATAAGTTTTTCCCATTATTTGATTTTACTTATCTCTTTGAAAGTGTAAAAAAATTCAGGAAATATAGTGTGTTAGCAAAAGGTTAAGAAAAAAATTATTTTACAATATTGAACATTCGGTTACAATTTAAAGGTTCTCTTCTATCAATAAGGTTTAGAAATATTTATAAATAAATTTTATCACGAAGTAAAATTGTTTATTTGGAAATTTCGATGTACAAAATTAATGGTGCAGAAAAGTTACAAATTCTTATTAATATGTAAAGAACTTGAAAAGAGTCACTGGCAGTTTTATTTACCCAGTGTCGTAACAATTTAGGTTTTCGACATTCAAATAACTTTAACTTTATATATTTTTTAAATTATAAGTATTAATATCCTTTTAAACTAATTTTTGAAAAAAAATAATACACATGTGCTTACAGTTTATTACAAACATTTTCTATTATAAAAATTTGGAAACTATATAATATTAATAGAGATAGGTTAAATATAAAAAAAGATTTTATTATAAGACTTATGTCCAATGTGCAGTTAATTTATGTTGCTTAATATAGGATTTTATAATCAGTGGTGAAGTCCTAAAAGAAAAAATTGACCTCGAGGTACTTTTCCAGGGTTGCTACAAGACCTGGAAGACCTGAAAAAGTCATGGGATTTTTTAAAAATGTTTAATAAACCTGGAAAAGTCGTGGAATTTAAAAAAAATGACTGGAAACCAGGAAGTCATGGAATTTCGAAAAAGTGACTGGAACTTTTTTAATCGTATCTATTTTAAAGTCTTACAAAATTAAGTATTTTATAGCGAATTCTGTATTTGAAAATTAGAAAAGAAAACTTAAGGAAAATGCAAGTATCAGTTATGGTGTAAGAATTAAATGAAAAGAAATGGAAGGTTCTATGGGAAAAGCAAAAAGAACTTCGTAAACTGATGAAAAGAAGAAATTTCAAAAGGTTACAAAATAGTTCTAACGATTTCAAAATATTTAAAAGCTTTTGTAATGTTTGAAAGGATATCGAAGATTTCAAAAAGATTTCACGGATTTCAAAGACTGAAAAAAGGTGCAAGGATTTGAAAAAAGCGTGTTTTAATATTTTAAAAAGGCTACACTACACCAGATGTCAAAGATTTTAAATGATTTCAAGAGGCTTTAGAAGATTACAAAATATTTCTCAAAGAATTCATAAAGATTTTAGAAGATTTCAAGAGTTTCAAAGATTTTAAAAAGAAGGTTTTAAAGATCTTACACTAGATTAAAAATATTTCAAAAGATTTAAGAAAGATTTCAAGGATTTTAAATATTTTGAAAAAGGGTACAGTACACCAGATGTCAAAAATTTAAAATTATTTCAATGATTTTAAACGATTTCAAGAGGCTTCAGAAGATTCTAAAATATATCAGGATTCCGGAAAATTTTAAGAATTTCAAAGATTTCAAAATATTTATGTATATTAATATATAACACCAGATTTCAATGATTTTAAACAACCTCAAAAGATTTCAATAAATTTAAGATTTCAATCATTTCAAACGAGCAAAAAAGATTTTACAAATCTTTCAAATATTTTATAAAGATTTCAAAAGATTTCGAAACATTTCGCAAAGATTTCAAGGATATCAAAGATATTACCAAAATTTAAAAGGATTTAAAAAGATTTAACAAAGATTTTGAATATTTTAATTATTTAAAATTTGTTTAGAATATTTCTAAAGATTTCACAAAGATTAAAAAGATTTTACGAGGTAACGAACATTTCACAAATATTTCAAAACATTTCACAAAGATTTTAAGGATTTAAAATATTTCGTGAAAATTTTATAAAGATTTCAAATTCAAAGGCGGTTGAAAAATAAATTCTTTTCTTGAAAATTAATTTTATTTCTGAGTATTCATCATTTTGATTAAAAATTCATTTATTTTGTTGAAAAATGAGCTATTTTCTGACAAATTTGTAGATTTTTTTGGTTGAAAATAATTTTTTTCTTAAGCTGAAAATGAAAATACTGTTTCAGTTGAATATTCCACAAGTTTAGTGAAAAATAAATTTTTTTGGATGAACATTCATTTTTTAAATAAAAATTAAATTATTCAATTTTTGATTGAACAATGATTTTGTTGGAGCGTCAATTATTTCAGTTGAAGATTTATTGTTTTAGTTGAAAACTCTTCTTTTTTTAAATTTAACGATTACAGTTAAAGATTCATCATTTTAGTGAAAAATGCATCAGTTAAGATGAAAATAATTTTTTTTACTGAAAATGTAACTACTCTACTTTCCGTTAAAATTTGATTTTTTCCTAGTTAAAAATGTAACTATTTGATTGGAAAGTTTTCTCCTTTGATTTAAAAATAAACTTTTTTGTAAAAATTCATTTATTTTGTTGAAAAATTGTATTTTTTGGAAGAAAATTGATCTCCTTGTTAGAAAATTAATCGTATTGTTTAAAAATACGTCTTTTTCGTTACAAATCCAAGTATTTCAGTTAAATATTCATAATTTTAGTTAAAAAATTCATCTGTTTGGTTAAGAGTTTACCTTATTTATTTAAAAGTTCAGCCTATAAATTGAAAATTCATGTATTTTGTTGAAAATCCGTCTTTTTGCCTTGAAAATTCAACAATTTGGTAGGAAATTTAAGTTTTTGGTTGAAAAGTCATATTTTTGATTTGAAAATTCAACTCTTTTGTATATTATTCGTCTGTTTTGCTTAAAAATTAAATAATTTTGTTAGAAATTCAAGTCTTGTTTATAATTAATCTTGTTTAACAAAAATATAATCTTGTTGGTCGATAATTCATCTTTTTGGTTCAAAATTTATCAGCGTTATTGAAAATACATGTTTCTCATTACGATTTTTTTTTATAGAAAAATTTAACTTCCATATTTGAATTTTAATATTTTTTGTTTTAAAAAATCAACCATTTGATTGCAATTCAACTATTTTGTGAAAAATTTGGATTAAAAATTCATTTTGTATGGTATAAAAATCAGCCTACTTGGTTGAAAATTTATCTTTTTTAGTTGAAAAGTAACTTTTTTGTTAATAAGTAAATTGTCTGTGAAAAAAATCATCTTTGCGGATCTAAAATTTTATTATCCGTTTAAATCTTTAACTCAATGGCTGATTAGGGGCCATTTGAACAATGGATACGATGCTGGTCCAAATTTTATTTAATTAATTTTTATTTTACATTTTCTTTCAGTTCTAATATTTTTAAACTAAATTCTTGAATTTTAATGAAAAAAATCTATTTTTAACCAAAAAAGGAGTAGTTAAATGTATTTTCATTAAAAAACGAATTTTCCAGAAAACAGTTTAATTTTATACCAAATAGTTGCAAATTAAAAAAAAAGAATTTTTAACACAGCAAATTAATTTTTAACCAAATTATTGAATTTTCAACCAGGAAGATCAATTTTCTACCAAAAAGAAGAACGTTCAACAAATTACATATATTTTCATCTAAATAGTTTCAATGATGGATGTGACGCTATTCTAACTTTTATTTAATGAATTTTTATATTATATTTATGGGTTTTTAATTTTTTTTTAATAAATAGATAAATTTGCGATAAATGTGTAAATTAAAAAAATGTAGTTTTAACAAAAAATGGAGGTGTTAAAGTTTCATTTGAGAGAATTAATTTTCAAATAACGAAAGAAACTTTCTACGAAATTCTTCAATTTTCCAGCTAAAATTTACGATTTTTCTACACAACTATTTAATTTTCAAGTCTCAAATAGGGATTTTCACAAAAAGTCAATTTTTAAACAATTAGTTGAATTTTGAACAAAAATGTTAAACTTTCAATTAAAAATTTTTTTAAGCACTTTATAGCTAAAATTATAAATCTTCACCCCAAAAAAATTAACTTTTAAGAAATGATTTTAACTTTCAACCTGAAAAGATTAATTTTTAACGAAAAATGTCATACTGTTTTGTTCAAAATTCGTGTGTTTGTATAGAAAATTAATCTTGTTTTTTAAAAATTAGTCTTTTTTCGTTGGACAGTACTGGTTGATAATTCGTTTTTCTTAAAGTTATTTTTTAAACTGAAAAGTTAAATATTTGATTTTTTTGTACAAAATTGATATTTTCTGGTAGAAAATTCATCTACTAAATTTTTAATTAAGGTTGAAGATTGAAATATTTCGTTGGAATTCGCATTTTTTTAAAATGAAAATGATCGTTTTTTAACTTGAAAATTCAACTTTTTGGGTAAATTTTTTTTCTTTATTGACTGAAAAATCATTCCTGGTTTAAAATGCAATTCTTGTTAAGAATGTTTCTTTTTTATTTGAAAATTAGCCTGTTCTAGTTGAGGATTCAACTGCTTTTTTGAAAAGTCTTTTTTTTAATTTACCAGTTTTTTATTTGAAATTTAAATCGTTTTTGGTTGAACTAACAACTTTTAGATTTTTCTTTTAGAATTCATGTTTTTGGACGAAAATTTAACTACTTGGTTGAAAACTTTTAGTTGCGCATTCGGAAAACTCAAAATAATATTGCTTTAACAAAATTTATATTAAATATATTGTTTTTCACGGATTTTTTTTTGTCTTTTTTAAGTCATTGGAAGGTGCGAGGGTTCAACTACCGCCTACTGATTACACTCGTGAGATAATCGGCACGAGAACAGAACAGCGGGTAAAAATGAACAGGATGCGTATTCGTATCGCCGAAAGACTGAAGGATGCCCAAAATACGAACGCGATGCTCACGACCTTCAACGAAATCGACATGAGGTAATTTATATTATTTATATATTTTATTGGTAGATCAGTGATTCGCTTATTAGGCTTTTTGATCCTCCTCCTCCCCTAAAATTAACTTAAACGTTGGCTAAATACGGATTTTACGTTTATAAATTATTTAAAATAAAATTAATTCAGACAATCTATTGAATTCAATATGAAAAATGTTTAATTCTTAAGATTTTAAGCCGAAATATATTACATTTTCAAAAAAATAGTTCAATTTTAAACCAAAAAAAGATTTTCTAAGCAGAGAGATGAATTTTCAATACATAAAGACGAACTTTCAGCAGTGAAAATTATTTTTAACCAAACAGTTGGATTAAGAATCAAATAGATGAACTTTTCCGTGAAAAAGACGAATTTTCCAAAAGAATAGTTAAAGATTTAACGAAATAGTTAAATTTTCAAGTTAAAAAGACGAATTTTTTCGTAGACAGTTGAATTTTTAACAAAAAAGTTACTTTTCAACAAGACAGGTGATTTTTCTACAATAAAAGATTAATTTGCAATCCAAAAGAATGAATTTCTAAAAATTCTAAAAATAATTAGATTTTTTTAAAATAGTTGAATTTCTAACTAATCGTGGAACTTTCAGCATACAAAGATGCATTTTCAATCATATATTCTAATTTTCAAACAGAAAATATAAAAATCCAAACAATTATTTGAATTCTCAAGACCAAAATAATAAACCATTTTTTGTAAGACTTAAATTTTCATAAAAAAGTTAATTTTCAACCAATTGTAGAAAAAATTATCTTATCATCTTGAAAATTCAAGATTTTAATATAAAATCAAAGTATGTAGTTGAAAATTAATCTTTTTATTAAAAACTCTTATTTTCGTGGAGAAAATTCAAATGTTTTGTATAAAATACGTAATTTTTGTTTGAAAATTCAAATATTTGCGTATACCATTTTTGTTGGCAACAAAAAATTGAACTATATTGTTTAAACATAAATTATTTATTTAAAAAATGAAATTCTTGATAGAAAATTAACTTTTTTGTTAAGAATTCATCTTCAATCTTTAAAATTCGTCTTTTTGAGTAGAACGTTAATCTTCTTTTTTGAAAATTAATCTTCTTAGCTGTGGATTTAAATACTTTGTTAAAAACTCGTCTTTTTGGATCAATTTAACAGAAACAAAATTAATTTTTTGATTAAACATTTATTTTATAAACTAAGAGTGTAACTATTGCATTTTTGGTTGAAAATACGTATTTTTCAGTTAAAAATTCTACTATTTTTGATAGAAAATTTAACTGTTAATTAAAAAAATTAACTGCTTGTTGGCAAATTAACTTTTTCGTTGAAAACTCACAGTGCCGGGTGGAAAAATAAACCTTTTTGTGTAAAATTCATGTATATTTTGTTGAAAATTCGTCTTTTTTTATAGAAAATAATACTTCTTTTTAAAAAATACATCTTATTAGCTGTAGACTTAACTATTTTGTTAAAAATTCGTATTTTTAGTTCAACTTAACTAGCAGAAAATTCGTTTTTTTCTTATAAAATAATTTTCTTTTTTAGATGAAAATTAACTATTCTATTGTTGGTTAAAAATTTGTTATTTTCGGTAGAAATTAATCTTTTTTTTTTAATTCATAGTATTGGCTATCGGTTTATTTATTTTGTTAATAATTCGCCTTTTGTATTTAGTTTTACTTGTAAAAAATTCGCTTATTTTGTTGCAAATGAATCTATTCTATTTTAGTTTGAAATTTCTGTTTTTGTTTAAAGTTCAACTATTAATTCCAAAAATTAACTGCAGAGTAGAAAATTTAATTTCATGTTCAAAAAAACATAGTGTTCAGTTCAAAGTTTTTCTTTTTCAGCAAAAAAATTAATCTTCTTAATTGAAAAATTATTATTTTAGTTGACAACTCAACTATTTTGTTAAAAATTCGTATTTTTTTTTGTTAAATTTAACTGGCAGAGAATTCGTTTTTTTTTGTAAATTAATTTTGTAGTTGAAAACGTGACTATTCCATTTTTGGTTTAAAACTTTTTTTTTGAAAATACAACTGTTTTGTAGAAAATTAATGAATTTGTTATAAATTAGTTATTTTGTTAATCTAGTTTGTTAATAGTTCGTTTTTTATTTAATTTTACTTGCAAAAAATTCGCGTATTTTGTTGCAAATGAATCTATTTTGAAATTTTTGTTTTTGTTGAAAATTTAACTATTTTTATAGAAAATTTAACTATTTAGTTAAAAGTTGAACCTTTTATTCCAAAAATTAACTACAGGGTAGAAAATTCACTTTCTTGTTAAAAAAGTATAGTGTTAAGTTGAAAATTCAACTGTTTTGTAGAAAATTCATGTATGTTGTTGAAAATTCTTCTTTTTTAGCAGAATATTAATCTTATTTTCTGAAATATTGTCATTTTTGTTGAAGATTCAACTATTTTGTTAAAAACTCGTGTTTTTTTGTTGAATAAAGCCGGTTAAATTTTTTTTTTTTTTGAGAAATAATTTTTCAAAATTAAATTTATCTATTTATTTATAGTTAAAAACTTATATTTTTTAGTTGAAAATTCGTCCTTTTGGATTAAAAGTTCGAAGGTTCATACATGAAATAAGGGACATTAAATCTTTTGTTATGAATTCATTTTTTTTAACTGAACTTTACTTGGATATAAATTCAACTATTTTGTTACCAATTACCAATTAAATAATTTATTAAATTATGAAAGGTGTACAACAAGTTTCAAACATTTTAAAAAGGGTATAAGTAAGACAGATTTACACGGATTAAAAATATTTTAATGATTGTAAATGAATATAGAAGATTTCACCAATATTTCCAAGATTTCTTAAAAATTTCGTAAAGATTTAAAAAAAATACAAGAATTCCAAGATTTCAAAAAGGGTACAAACCCAAATTTTTAAACATTTTAAAGGCTTTAAACAATTTTAACTATTTCAATTATTTCAAACGAACCCGAAAAATGTCGCAAACAAAGATTAAAAAAAGCTTTCATAAATATTTCAAAGATTTCTTAACGCTGTCAAAAAATTTCAAGGGTTTAAAAATTTCAGAATTTTCAAAGAAGACTTATGTTCGCAAAAAATTAAGAATTTGTTTATTCATGATTCCGGTTACGTTCAAAATTTTTGGCTAATAAAAATTGTAATGGCTCATTTTTTACATATATAACATTTACACCAGATTTCAAAGATTTAAATACATAACAACGATTCTAAACGATTACAATTGTTTTTAGAGGATTTCATAAGATATCAAAAGGGTTTTCAAAATTCCAATGATTCCGAGCGAATACAAAAGGTTTCACAAATATTTCAAAGACTTCATAAGGATTTCAAAAGAATACAAGAAGATTTCAAGATTTTAAGGATCTCAAAATATTTAACGAAGATTTCAAGTATTCGAGTGATTTCAAACGATTACAAAAGATTTCTCAAATATTTCAAAAGATTTCTAGAATTTCAAATATTCCAAGAATGTTACACCAGAAGGTATACCAGTTTTAATTATTTCAAAACATTTTCGTGATTTTAAGCCAACAGAAAGGATTTCACGAATAAATATTAAATAAAAATTTAAAAATAATTGCAGATTTCAAAAAATTCTTACTAAGTACAACTCAGTACAATAGGATTAAAAGATTTCAAATAATTTCAATGATTTTAAACGATTTCGAAAGGTTGCAACCAAATTAAGAAGATTTCAAAAGATTTTAATTATTTCAAAGGAATAAAAGAGCTTTCACAAACAAAGATTAAAGAAAGATTTCACAAATATTTCCAAGATTTCAAAAAAAATATTTTAAATATTTTACAAAAGCTTTAAATAATTCCAAAAGATTTCACAGAAATGTCGAGTTTTCACTAAAGATTTAAATACTTAAAAAAAATGCGACGAATTAAAAACGATTTCAAAGATTGCACAAAGCTTTTGAATATTCCACAAAGTTATTAAAACTTTTAAAGGATTTCAAGAATTTTAAATGATTTTAAAATGTTGTAAAAGATTGTCAGATATTTTACACAGATAATATTTAAATCAGATTTCTAAGATTTTAGAATATTCCAAATATTTTCAATAATTTCTAATTTATTTAGAAGATTTCACAAAGATTTCACAATAATTTTCAATATTTCAATCATTTCACCGAATACAAAATATTTTAAAAACAAAGATTTAAGAAATATTACACAAAATTTCATAAAGAATTCAAGGATTTCAAAGATTTTGTAAAAATTTTGAAGAGTTCAACGAACTCACAAAGATTAGAAAATTTCAACGATTTTTAATACTTTACATAGATTAAATAATATTTCTAAAGATTTCACAAAGACCACTTATTTTTGCAAAACATTAAGACTTTGTTTATTTATGACTCTGCTTTCTTTAGAAATTGTTTGTAAATAAAATTATGAAATTTTTCTTCTTTTAAATGTATAACATACGATTATTTGATGTGAAAAAGGAGACCTGAAAAAACTTGATTTTTTTTACCTGAAAACGCTGGAAAAGACCTTGAATTTTGTCTCGAAAAATCGCCGGGACAACCTCGTATAAATACGATTTGTAAATTTCCAGTGTGACCGCTGGACCGGGAATTTTATATGGCCACGAAAAATCGGGAAATGAAAGTGAATTTATTTTTTGACCGGGAATTTTATAAATTTTTGGGGAAAAAATCTGAACCGTTTTTTAATTAATTATTTAAAGAATTTGAATTTCAGTTTTTTAACTTTTAAAAAAGCATTTTAATTTCAAGAATTTGAAAATGCCGTTTAATAGACTTAAAGTTGTTCAACTGTAAATATAAATTAATTAATTATTTTTAAAATTGAGTTGTACTTTACAATTTTTAATTTAAATAATAATTGATATTACAAGGCGATTCGGAATCAGTTCACAATTTTAGAATTTCCAGATTTTAACTTTAAAAATTAAACTGTTTCAATTGGAAAGTCTTATTACGTCAAAAAAGTAAACGCTCGGTTGAAACTTTATAAACTATTTTCAATTTTAAAATAATTGCTACTAAGAAAAGGGGAATTTGGATGCCTAATAAAATAAAATAAAAAATGCCCACAGTCTAATTTTAAACGAAATATAGATTTTGGCAGAGTTTTTTATTTAGACGGATAAACAAATTCGGCGGAAAATTCAAAATTATTTTTTATTTAAAAAAATTATTATTAAGAAAATATTTAAAATGATTTTGAACTATTGAAAAAGTTATCGAAAATTAATGTGGAAGATTTTATGGAATTTTTTTTTACCTTGCAGGATATTAAAACAAATTTAGGAAAAATTCGAATTATTTTAAAAGATGTTTATGGATATTTCTAGCTTAAAATTGCTTAAAATGATATAATTGAAAATGATAACTTGAATTTATATTTTTAGAACTTAATCTAAATCTATAAAAGCTTAAAAATTTTAATTTGACAGTTGATCCGCATTTAATTTAAAATTCTTTAGTTAAGAAGTGTTAGTAGCTTCAATTTAATACATGTAAATTATTGAAAATTCGAATACAAAATTTTTCAATTAAAAACCTTTAAACTTCAGTTTAAAAATTTTAAAATTAAAGAATTCCACGTTGAGTGCTTTAATTTGCAGTTTAGTTATTATTACTTCAAAGTGAAAAATTTTAGGCTTTAGAATTTGATTTCTTGAATTTCATTGACTGTGAAAAATTTTTACGACCCGGGAAATTCTGTTTACAGTCGCATAATGGAGTTCCGAAAAACAAACCAGGAGGCTTTCATGAAGAAATACGGTCTGAAGATGGGCTTTATGAGTGCCTTTATAGCAGCGAGTGCATACGCTCTGAAGGACCAGCCGGTGGTGAACGCCGTGATCGACGGTGGAGAAATCGTCTACAGGGACTACGTCGACGTCAGCGTCGCCGTCGCCACCCCCAAGGGCCTCGTTGTGCCCGTTCTTCGCAGCGTGGAAAACAAGAATTTCGCTGAAATCGAGATTGCACTCGCAGCAATTGGTGACAAGGCCCGGAAAGGGAAAATCTCCGTCGAGGACATGGACGGAGGAACCTTCACGATAAGCAATGGTGGAGTTTTCGGATCTCTCATGGGAACTCCCATAATTAATCCGCCACAGAGCGCTATTCTAGGAATGCACGGAGTCTTCGAACGACCAGTCGCTATAAAAGGACAGGTGAGTTTTTTTCAAACTTCAATAGCAGCCAGGGGAATATAATTTGTAAAAAAAGGGGGAAATTTATCACTTTGGTTGGAAATTGAACTATTTTTTTTGAAAATACGTTGTTTTTTTTGGGGGGGTTGAAAATTAATTTTATTTCCACTGAAAATTGATTTTTTCTAGTTAAAAATTCAACAATTTGAAGAAAAATGCGCATTTTGTAATTGTAAACTCAGCTATTTTGTTGAAAATTCACTTATTTTGTTATTTTGTTACTTTTCTGGTCGCGCTGAAATTCAATTTTTCACTATTTTAATAATTTTGGGCAATTTGGAAAAGTGATTTCTACTTTTTCTAGAGTCGCAGACTTTTTCAGATTATCTTTGTTTAATCTAATTAAATAATAGGTTATTACCTAATTCTTATTTATTTGTTTTTTTATTTATTTAGAATTAAAACTAGTTGTTTGAAAATTGATGTACTTTTATGCAAAATTCGATTGAAAATGTGACTATTATTCTAATTGGATATTCCATAATTTAGTTACAAATTCACCTCTTTGGTTGATCTTTTTTATTCAAAATTATTTTTTTTTTTTAATTCGAATACTTCTATGGAAGGTTTATTGTTTTAGTTAAAACTCCTTTTGTTTGGTTGAATTGAACTATTTGGTTGAAAATTTTTTTTTCTTTAATTAAAATACAACAATTTCGTTAAAAATTCATATATTTTGTTGAAAATTTGTATTTTTTAGTAGATATTTATTCTTTTGATTTGAAAATTATTCTTCTTGTTTAAAAATTCATTTTGTTTTATAATTCAACTACTTCACTTGAAGATTCATAATCTTACTTGCAAATTTATGACTAGTTGAAAATTGAACTTTTATTTGAAAATCCGTTATTTTTTGGTTGAAAATTAATTTTTTTAACTGAAAATGGATTTTTTCTAGTTTGAAATTCAACAATTTGAAAAAATTGGTATTATTTAATTATAAATTCAACTATTTCGTTAAAAAATTTGAAAATTTGTATTTTTTAGTAGATATTTATTCTTTTGATTTGAAAATTATTCTTCTTGTTTAAAAATTCATTATTTTGGTTTATAATTCAACTACTTCACTTGAATATTCATTATATTACTTGCAAATTTATCACTAGTTGGAAATTGCACTATTATTGGAAAATCCGTTTTTTTTTTTGGTTGGAAATTAATTTTATCAACTGAAAATTTATTTATTCTATTTTTAGTGGATTTTTTCTAGTTTGAAATTCAACAATTTGAAAAAATTGGTATTATTTAATTATAAATTCAACTATTTCGTTAAAAAATCACGTGTTTTGTTATCATTTTCTTTAAAAGTTAATCTTCGTCGAAATGTCTACTTTTCTAATCGCGCTAAAATTAAAGTTTTCATTATTTTAATATTTTTGATCAATTTAGAATAGTAATTTCTACTTTAAATGGAGTCGTAGATTTTTTTAGATTATATTTATTTAATCTAATTAAATAATAATGTATTACTTAATTTTGATTTTTTTTTTTCATTTATTTCGAATTTAAAGTAGTTGTTTGAACATTGATGTACATTTTTGCAAAATTCGACTGAAAATGTAACTATTATCCTAATTAAATATTCCATAATTTAGTTAAAAATTTACCTCTTTGGTTGAGCATTCATTTTTTGATTAAAAATTTAGTTATTCAATTTTTTTGTTTGAGAAATTATCTTTTTTTTTGAAAAATTTGTCTTTTTTAATTAAAATTTTATTTAAAAATTCATCCGTTTGGCTGCATACGAATTTTTTTAACTTGAAATTTAATTATTTAAGTTTTGGTTTATAATTTATCTTTTTTAGTCAAAATTATTATTTTATTTTTGAAAAAAATTCGAATATTTCAGTGAAGGTTCATTGTTTTAGTTAGAACCTCTTATGTTTGGTTTATGATTAATCTTTTTAACTAAAAATGTGACTTTCATTTTCGTTTGAAAATTATTATTATTTTTTTACTTCAAAATTTAACTACTTGGTTGAAAAATTTTCTTCTTTAATTAAAATACAACGATTTCGTTAAAAATTCATATGTTTTGTTGAAAATTTATATTTTTTAGTAGAAATTTATTCTTTTTATTTGAAAATGATTCTTCTTGTTTTAAAATTCATTTTTTTGGTTGAAAATTCGACAATTTGTAGAAAAATTGGTGTTATTTAATTGTAAATTCAACTATTTCGTTGAAAATTCACGTATTTTGTTATTTTTTTCTTTGAAAGTTAATTTTCTTCGACTAATTTTACTTTTCTGATCGCGCTAAAATTAATGTTTTCATTATTTTAATAATTTTTCATAATTTTGTTAAAAATTCACCTCTTTGGTTGAACATTCATTTTTTGCCTAAAAATTTTGTTATTCAATTTTTTTGTTTGAGAAATTATCTTTTTTAGTTGAATGTTTATCTTTTTGGGTAGAAATTAATCTTTTTGTTTAAAAATTCATCTTTCTCATAGTCGTGGTTGTAGTTAAAAATTCATCTGTTTGACGAAACATTCATTTTTTTAACTTAAAATTTAATGATTTAAGTTTTGGCTGACAATTTATCTTTTTTAGTAAAAATTACTTTTTTGTATAAAAATTCAACTATTTCAGTTGAAGGTTCAATGTTTTAGTTAAAAACTCTTATGTTTGGTTTAAAATTAATTTGTTTTCACGAAACCTTTTACTATTTCATTTTCGGTTGTAAATTATTTTTTTAAAGTTTAAAATTCAATTATTTGGTTGGAAATTTGTCTTCTTTAATTAAAAATTCAACAATTTCGTTAAAAAAATAACAATTTTTTGTTGAAAATTTATATTTTTTGCAGAAATTTAATCATTTTATTGGGAAATTAATCTTCTTGCTTAAATTAATTTTTCTTCATAATTCAACTATTCCACTTAAAAATTCATTATCTTATTTGAAAATTTATCACTTTGGTTGAAAATTGATAACTTTTTTCACCTAAAAATTTAAGTACTCCATTTTTTAAATATTTATTAGTTTAGTTTAAAATTTATCTTTTAGGTTGGGAATAAAATTGCTTGATTGAAAGTTAACTCTTTTGATATTTTTTTTGAAGATTGACCATTTTAATTGAAAATTTATCAGTTTGGTTGAAATATAATTCCTTTAACTGAAAATTTGAATGTCCCTTTTCGGTTGAAAATTGATCTTTTCTTGTTCAAAATTGAACAATTTGGATAAAAATTTGTCGTTTTTAATTGAACATTTAACTATTTCAATGAAAATTCATATATTTGGTTAAAAAATGTTTTTTTTTGTAGAAATTTTTCTTTGCTAGTTAATCTTCTTGTTTAAAAATACCTATTATGGGTTAAAAAGTCAAGTAAAATATGAGCTATTTTATTGAAAACTTTCTTCTTTGGACAAAAAGAAAGTTTTTTGCCGAAAATTGAAATATTTTGTTAAAAATTTAACTATTTAATTTTGAGTTGAAAAATTATCAATCAGTTTTTTTGAAAGTTAGTTTCTTGTGGAAAGTAATTCTTTAAACTGCAAATATAACTTATTCCAATTAAATATTCCATGATTTTAGTTGAAAATTCATCTGTTTGTTTGAGGATTAATTTCTTTAACGTAAAATTTAATTATTTAAGTTTCAGTTAACAAGTTTTCTTTTTTACTTAGATTCTTTTAAATTAATCGAAATTCTCTTGAATTTTTTTAACTCACTTGTATTATTCTACATTTTTTTTTGTATTTTTAAAAGTTTTTACTTAATGAATCCTAAATTACGTTAACCTCACGATGAATTTTTAGGCATTTCATCATATTCTTTTGAATTTTCTTCAATTTTGCTAAGCTCATTTCAAAGTTACTAAATTCAATAAACTTTTTTCATATTTTAAAATTGCATCAAATTCTTCTTGTTTATCTTAAATTGTCTTTCTTAATTCATTCAAATTATTCGGTAATCAATGGATTTCATTTGTATTTTTAAATTGTTTTCGAATCATTTTTTTTTTTTTTTAATTTACCTTGAATTTTTATGAATCGAATTGAATTCTTCTTGTTTTTCTTTATTCCTCTAAATTCATTCAAATTATTCGATAATCAATGGATTTTTTTTGTATTACAAAATTGTTTTTTAAGTGATCTTAAATCCTTTAACCTGACGACGATTTTTTAGGCATTTCATCAGATTCTTTTGAATTCTCTTCAATTTTTCCAAGCTCAATTTAAAGTAACTAAATTCAATGAATTTTTTCACATTTTTAAATTGTTTTCATATCATTAAAATTTTTTTTAATTCACCTTGAATTTTTATGAATTGCATCGAATTCTTTTTGTTTCTTTTAAAATCCTCCCAGTTCATTTATATTTTTCGGTAATCAATGGATTTTTTTTTATTTTTAAAAGTTTTTATTTAATTGATACTAAATTCCTTTAACCTCGCGATGAATTTTTAGGCCTTTTTCATTCTCTTCAGTTTTTTTAATCTCACTTCAAAGTTACTAAATTCAATACATTTGTTCATATTTTAAAATTGTTTTCAAATCATTTGAATTTTTTAATTCACCTTGAATTATTATGAATTGCATTGAATTCTTATAGTTTATCTTAAATTCTTCTAAATTCATTAAAATTATTATTCAATAATCAATGGCGTCTTTTTGTATTAAAAATTTTGTTTTAAGTGACCCTAAACTCCTTTAACCTCACGACGATTTTTTAGGCATTTCATCAGATTCTTTTGAATTCTCTTCAATTTTTCCAATCTCAATTTGAAGTAACTAAATTCAATGAATTTTTTTCATATTTTTAAATTGTTTTCAAATCATTAACATTTTTTAAATTCACCTTGAATTTTTATGAATTGCATCGAATTCTTTTTGTTTATTTTAAATTTCTCTCAGTTCATTTATATTTTTCGGTAATCAATGGATTTTTTTATATTTTTAAAAGTTTTTATTTAATTGATCCTAAATTCCATTAACCTCGCGATGAATTTTTAGGCCTTTTTAATTCTCTTCAATTTTTCTAAGCTCACTTCAAAGTTACTAAATTCAATGAATCATTTTCATATTTTTAAATCGTTTTCAAATCATTTGATTTTTTTAATTCACCTTGAATTTTTATGAATTGCATCGAATTATTTTTTTTTATTCTAAATTTCTCTCAGTTCATTCAAATTTTTCTGTAATCAATGGCTTTTTTAAATATTTTTAAAAGTTTTTATTTGATTGATCTTAAATTCCTTTAAACTCACGATGAATTCTTAAGCATTTCATGAGAATCTTTTGAATGCTCTTCAATTTTCCTAAGCTCATTTCAAAGTAAATAAATTCAATTAATTTTTGTCATTTAAAAAATTTTTGTTCAAATCCATTGAATTTTTTTTATTTCGCCTTGAATTTTTATGAATTGCATCGAATTCTTTTTGTTTATTTTTAATTCCTCTCAGTTCATTCAAATTTTTCTGTAATCAATGGATTTTTTAATATATTTTTAAAAGTTTTTATTTAATTGATCCTAAATTCCTTTAACCTCACGATAATTTTTTAGGCCTTTTTAATTCTCTTCAATTTTTCTGACCTCACTTCAAAGGCACTAAATTCAATGAGTTTTTTTTCATATTTTTAAATTGTTTTCAAATCATTTGATTTTTTTAAATTCACCTTGAATTTTTATGAATTGTATCGAATTCTTTTTGTTTATTTTAAAATCCTCTAAATTCATTCAAATTTTCGGCAATCAATGGATTTTTTTGTTGTATTTTTAACAGTTTTTATTCAATTGATCTTAAATTTCTTTAAACTCACGATGAATTCTTAGGCTTTTCATTAGGTTTTTTTAAATTCTCTTCAGCTGTTCCAAGCTCAATTTAAAGTAAAGAAATTCCATGTTTTTTTTCATTCTTTAAAATTATTTTCAAATCATTTGAATTTTTTTAATTCACCTTGAATTTTTATGAATTGCATTGAATTCTTCTTGTTGATCTTCAATTCCTCTAAATTCATTCAAATTTTCGGTTATCAGTGGATTATTTTTTTTAAACTGTTTTCCCATTCACTTGAATTAATTTGAATACTTTTGATTTTTTTGAAGTATTATGAATATATCCTGAGTCTGTGAGGTCTGCAACTTAAAAAATACATATTTAATGAATTTCAGGTCGTCATCCGGCCGATGATGTACATCGCCCTGACTTACGACCACCGTCTGATCGATGGACGCGAGGCGGTGATGTTCCTCCGCAAAATCAAGGATGGCGTTGAAGATCCTCGCGTTATCATAGCTGGTCTCTAAGCCTCGTGTCGAAAATCACCGAATTGCTTCAGAATCACGCCTCACATCCCTTCAAGACATCTGTACAGTATCAGGTCGCAAACTCGATTCGCAGGATCGCTGTGATTCCAGTATGAGAAAACTGCTCGACTTTTGTCTTGTTTCTCTAAAATCGAAAATTGCCGGACCAACCGCCCCCCGCCCGTCGGCCGCGACGGTGTGCTTCCCTCTTCCTTTTCCACCGGTAGAAAACATCCCTGTGTGCTGTGCA
>JAAAKG020151965.1:0-31229 GCA_010014905.2 Druon quercuslanigerum
AACCCACCTTAAGCTGTAGGTCCCCCTCCCACTACCAAAAAGGGTGTGGGAGGTGTGTTAAGGAATAGGAAGAAGGTAAAAGAAAAAATGTAAACCCTTAGGGGACACGTTAGAAGCTTCCACTAACAAGAAACTAATTAAACAATATTTACAACTTTTTATCAAAATAGTCGAATTTTTAACTAAAAAATATCAATTTTTAGCCAAAAAGAAAATAGTTAAATTTTTTGTTAAAAAATTAATTTTAATTAATTAAAATTAAAATTAATTAATTTAGCCTGTTGTATAATTTAGGTAAGGGTACTAATAAGAAATTCGTCAAAAAATGCTAACAGTTGTACATTTTTTTCTATTTCAATATTCTATAAAAAACCCTTTTACAGTCTTTGGAATAATGATGGGGATAAAAAATTTGACCAAAAATTCCTAATATCCAAAATTTATTGAAAATTTTTGAAAATTAAAAAAAAACACACAAGACACAAAAACGTGTAATTTTTTGTAACTTTTGTTTCTCAATGATTTTCATTAGTTGTCCCCCGAAAATCGCAGCCATATGAATATTCGCAGAATGATTAGAAATCACCCCAAATCATAAAGGAATTATAAAAAGTCAGATAATCGCCAAAAAAGGCTTAGTTTGATAATATTTTCCTTATTTCATACCTTAAAAAAATATCTTTATTAATTTCCTGAAAAATATGGGGTGGGGGTATATTGCCTCCTAAAATGGCGGTCCTGAAAAAATCCGGAAAAACTGCAGAGATTACGCCTTTTTCTTATTTTAATTTAAATTGACCGAGTTTAATTTTGGGTAAAATTAATATTTCTCAATTAAAAATTTAATTTATTTATGTTTATAAACTAAAAAGACTGATTGTTACTACTCTTCCCGCTGAAGTTTTAACTATGAATGTAACCCACAAAATTGTTATAAAACAACATTTTTTACGAATGAACAGCGGAATTTGACATCTGTAATAAAAGTTCTTTTTAACAGTTACACAACGGTAGTTAATGCCTCATCTTTTGTTTGAAAATTACTATTAAATTACGTTTGCGCTTGATTGAAATTATCTGAGTTTCTCAAGGTAAAATATCCATGCGTGTGCGAATGTTTAATTCATACAAAATATATTACTCAATACGAATTAAAATTTAATATTTACAAGAAATCTGATAATATTTGATAGTTACATTTCTATCAAAATTTCGCGCTAATCAGTTTGTCCCACATTTTAAAACAATGAGGTCCATTTATACCCTAATCTTAACCGTTGACGTTATTCTCAATTTTGTTAGTAAGTAAAGAATAAATTTGTATAATTTTTTAATATTTCTTATATTTCACCCATGTTGGAAAATTTATCATACATTAATTAATGTTGAATGCTCTGTTAACTCTCTGATATGGAACATTCACTTTGGCAAAAAAAAAAAAAATAATAAATGCAAGACAAATAAATTACTAATAAGCATTATTTATGAGGGTAAAAGCCAAAATTTATTTTTAAAATTCTGTAAGTTTTCCTTCATAATTTTTTTAATTTTCCTGAGCATTATTTAATTTTAATAACGTAAATATCTCTTGGAGAGAAAAACCAAAAAATCTGAAATATGTTTGCCACTTTTTTCTCCAAAAAAGCGAGCTAGAATTTTAAATGTGATTTTAAAGTGAGGCCAAATAGATAAAGTGTGAAACATTCATATCGTAAATACGTTATATTAATTGAAGTGACGTACTGACTGACAAGTTTTACAATGACCTTTAATCAATGTGTAAATAAAATTAAAACTGTTATACAAACGCGTTCTTTTACAGAAATTAACACAATTTTATCGTTTTCATTCAATCTTATAAACAAGATTAGATATGAAGATATTTAAATATATTGCTTGGCTGTAGCGGACATGAACGAAATAGAATTAAGTAAACGAATTACGGTTTTACTATTTTTAAAACATTTGCAAACCTAAAAACTTATCAATTTTTTTTCTTTTTCACAGAAATATCATCAGGAGTGCCGCCTAAAGAAAGGGACTTTCTGGCAAATTTCGGGATGAGTAGTGAACATGCGGATGATCAAGGTGATCCTAATACAAAAGAAATACATAATAGAAATTTTGTTTATTAAAAAATATAAACTCTTAAATCTCTTAGACCAGAAAATGTTCCACACGCATGGACCTTTTTTTCTAATGATTTAAAGATAAACTTTCCAAAAGTACACCATACCGAAATCCTATTTGTTTTTATCAAGCACGTTTTTTGTTGGCTTTTCCCTTGCTTTCCTGTGGATTGGACACTTAAGAAAAAATATTTCTTGGTAATCCCCTGATGTTTTTAAAAATATTTTGAGAACCATAACAGTATTTAAAGTCAATTTAATTTGCTAAAAACCCCTTGCAGTTATTGAAACGCCCTGAAATCATTAAAATATTTAAAGATCCTATAAAATGCTTTGCACCTTCTGAAATTCTTTGATGTCTCTTTAAATCATTGCAAACCTAAACGTTTTGAATTCTCTTGATCATAAATAAAATTAAACGTATTCATTAAAGTTTTCTGCACTTATTTTGAAGTCCCTTTCAATACTGAAGCGCAATAAAAAAATATTATATGGTTTTTTTGTAAGTGTAGATTTCCATGCTTTAACGTTTAATAGACAATAATAAACCCTGAACTGAATTTAACTACTTTTTCTTTGAGAAAATATTCGAGAATAAAATATTCCGTGATATCGATCATAAGGAAATTTTAAATTTCTTGATTATATCTTTAAAGGATCATATAAGTTTAATTCAATAAGGGTTATTCAAATAAAACCTATGATAAATTATAACAATTATCATCAAAAGAAATCCTTTCTAAAAGTATGTCGACTTTCTGGCTAGAATGTTCAAGGGACATTTCAACAACCCTTACATTGGGTGTTAATAAGTTTCTTGACGTGGAAAGTTTAACTGCTCTTATTCTAGTCGTTGTGGTTTTGATTTGAACAAATATCGGTTTCTTTGTTTCAATTTTTAGTGGATATTAGAAGCTGCAAGCAGATTTTGAAAAGAAACATTGTAAAAAGAGACGAATTTTGATACTTAAAAAAATCTAAAAATTAAAATAATAGGAATTTTCCCACAAACAACAGCACATTTCCCTAAAAAATTTCTCTGTTTACAAGTAAAGGCTCCCGCCTTGAATTAATCCTGACCTACATCTTTTCCTGCTTTTTTAAAATATTAATCAGTACACCGGAAAAGATTCACATCAATTACTGAACAGAGAATTTTTTGGATTTTTCTTTTGGGGTTGCCAGAAATCCAGGCATTTTTTCTTTGGAAAATGATGACCAAATCTTTCACATGTTTGGGAAAACTTTCCCGATGTTTACAAGATGCTAAGGAAAGCCTCAAGCGTATGCAAACACATAATCAGCGATAAATATTTTAATTGTGATGTCATGTTCTGGGGGAAATGGCATAGCAATTGGCCATAATACTTTTCTGACCGGGTTAATGAAATTTTTTTTTTTGTTATAATTATGCAGAAAATCTGCACCATACAAAAAGTTTTTCGATAAATCGCCGTCCATTTTTCTGCAACAATTTTGCATAATGCATTCTGCAGAATTTTCGCAAAACGTTTACATAAATTCATAAATTCTTTACTGGGTATATGCATTACATTAAAAATGATATTAGTTGCAAAAAAGTAACTATTTTTTATGAAAAATAATCAATAAAACCTATATACTCATAGGGAAAAACTTGTGATTTATGAGATCACAACTATATGATATAATATAATCCACTAAAACAATAGTCGCAATAGAAAAGATGATGATTGCACACAATCTCGGTTTACCCTTGCTATTTATCAGTACTTATATTGACGAATATAACAGTATATTATATCTATAATCGCAAGCATTTTTGGAGCTATGCGCACACCAAAGTTAGCGTGGCAATAAAATGCCAAGACACTTGCGGGGAAAATTCTTAAAACGGTTTTTCTCGTGTCGCCTTCTTTCCACGAAGAAACTGGAACCACCTATCTCATGGTGGGGATATTAGGTTAAAACGAAAACATTTCTTCAATTTCGTCAGGAGCAGCTACAATTTTTTATAAAGCCAGACGCTCTTAGTCAGATCGCGATATAATCCATATGAAAAACTTTTACTTGTAATTAACAAAATTACTTAATTTAGATGTCTTGGTTCTAAAAGCATAAGTAAATGAAGCAGATATTAGGTAAAGCTACCAACAGCTACTTGACAAGAAAATATACGGAAACTTTTTCGGAAATATAGAAGGTCAGTCATTGTGGAACTAGCAAATCTTCGCTTCCCCCAGGTCATCACGACTTAATTAAATTACAAAAGGTTGAATTTTCAAATATCTGCATGATGGAATTTCCTCCTTATACATAGGTGCAAAGCGTATCATGCACACCCTGAGTACCTAGAACTAATACTATACGGGTATCACTCCCTCGCGGGAACAACGTATCTCTGCAGACATAATGCAATCCTAAGAGTGTCTTACTACTATCTTTGTCGCTCTTACAGTTTTCGCCGTGAGCCCGTTCTGCCGAATAATCCGAGGGAGATAGAGTCATTTATCCAACACAAATCTGACATTGTTCTCTGGGACATCGACAACAAAATATATTCGTCGTAAAATCGTCGGCTCCGGCCGACTACAATAATACTGCCCAAGTGAAAAAAAAGAAAGGAAGGTATCAAGACCTCAAAAGAGAGCTTCAACTAATGTACCAAAAATATTCAGTTTAAGAAATTCTCCTAGTGATCGGATCTATTGAAGGTGTAAAACTGTAACTGGTTCGTAACCTTAAAGCCATAACTGCGCATCAAAAATATCTTTAAGGCACACGAGGGTTTCGCCGGCTTGTCATTTTGTCGGTAGGACCTGCTTGTCGATTGATGTGTCTGCAAATACGCAGTATTCTAACAGGGTTACCTATCAGTGACCCGAGTTGACTACCGATAAGCTTTTTATTTGACCTCCAATAGGTTTATTATCTGGGTTTTAAAAAGATTAAGGTTCATCTACAGATCGTGAGGTACATAGACAGATTGATCCTGCTGTGCAAAACCTGATTTTCAATCTTATCTGAAAAACATTGTTTGACATCTAAGAGCAACGTCTTTAGAGATGTTTTCTTCATGGCGACGGCATGTGCCTTCTACTCTTTTGCCTCACAATAATGTAACCGTTCCTCACACTTCAGCATTCTGAAGAGTACTTCTGCAGCATACCTGGAAATCAAAAGCATTAGGTTACTCATGTATTTTACATGGGTGATCTTAATATCCATACGAAAAGTGCAGATCGGCTGGATCTAGATCTAGGGATTATCGAGAAATCCGCTCAGGAAGATTCTAATAATACATATATCTATAAGCTCAAGGTCCTTGGGAACACTAATAGTCAGTCCTTTCTTCAGATGCATTTTGGCACAATTGTCCAATCCAAAGTCCAAGCCAATCTCTTCTGTGTGCTCCTTGGTTCTATTTATAGCACTCTAAAGTTTACTTTTTCCAGAAGTATAGATCTGCATGCCATTCATATAAAATACATGAGTCGCCTTATGTACGCGATGATCAATGTCGCTACAAAGATATAAAAAGGAATTTCATCTTCCGAGGTATGCAGCATAAGTAGGCTATAAGTAGATAAGAAATTAACTTCTTATTTTCGACCAAGCTGGTTTCCAAAATCTATTTTAAATAATTTAATTAGTTGCTATGGAGAATAGGGACTGGCGGAATTTCTCCAAATTAAATGAAAGAACACGGGTTTCGGAAAGCAGCATTGGGACTTGTTCAAAAGGCATATTTGCAACGTAGGTCGAGTGTGGGTTTTTCAAGGGACAGGACAAAACGTCGAGACCTAGACCTGACCAAAAGCTAAATCGAGAGCAATTAAACTTAATTCTGTGTTTCAAAGAAATTTGTAAAATTGCTTCTATTCCGGGGAGTTCTAAATTAGTTTTTTTTAAGAAACTGATACATCTACTACATCGTTCACTACCACATCTTTACACCCTTCACTCTAATCGTGTGTCATTTTAAAAATTGCTGAAGAAGATGAAGAAAATGTCTAAACACAAACAGAAAACTATCTGCAGCGATTCCTGGACTGTATTCTATGAGCCTTCTGATTTATTTAAGAGGCCAAGATTGTGGAATCATTAACAATCGTTTAAATTAAACTGATACCAGGAAAAACTTACTGTTAATTTTAAGTGAGGCGATTTCAAATTCAAGTTCCTGAGTTTGGTACAAGATCTCAATAACCTTCCTGCATTTAAACTGATAAGACAGGTAACATATACTACTCTCCCAAAATTTCAGTTATTTCAGAATTTTTCTTAATTTACTTATAAAATAAAATTGTTCAAAACCCTTCCACAATAATACTGGTCGGTCCAGTTTGTAAAAAATTTCCCAGGTTTCGAAGGTTTTTTTTGTGAAACCAATAATCAGATTACTTGAGCCCTAAAAATGATAAAACTAAGCGCAACATATATTTTTTTTCCAAAAAATGGATTCACCATGTTTTCTTCCTTACTTTTTTATATAAAAATACTTTTAAAAATCTATCCTGTTTTTTCTTGCAGACTTCAGTCCAGAGTTTAGACGTTTACCAGATGGCGATTCTATCACTGGTGTTCCTCTTGGCGAACAGTTTTCTTCTATTGACAGAGAACATTCTGACAGGTGTCTTCATCCCGTCAGAACTCAATCCTCCGCAAGGTCTCTCCTTCCAATCGAGGCACCTGTTCGTGCAATGTCCAGGTCTCCTCGTGCCAGGTCTAGGTCTCCTACTGCCAGGTTCACTTCTCTACCTACGAGGCTTCCTTCTTCTGACTATGATTATTTTGGACTTGACCAACTTCCATTTATTCAGCTCATTTCCAATAAGAATCCGAATCGGATATATAAATTTAGAAAGTACACTTTTCCTAGCAATGAACCAATTGAGATACTCCTATATCGGAATCGCTTTGGGCCCATGCCAACCCAAGAGCAAATTGTATTATCAACATGCGATGGTGACATTTTTGCAATACTGGAACATTGTAATGCTTTCGCTGGAATATATGCATATAATTCTCGCGTTAACAAGAAAGTACGCGTAAAGATAAACATCCACAGCCACAAGATTACCTTTCTCACCACATCTGAAATCGCTGAAGTTCCAGTAGGCTCCAAACGCCGAATCTTATCTTATTTTAGAGTGGTGACTGCCGAGAACAATCTTTAACACCACTAAATAATTAACAAAACGTAAAATTAGAATATAAAATATGGTGTAATTCAAAGTCGTCTTAAAATGTTACATGTAAGCTGTAATAAAAAATTAATCTTTCATAAATTTTTAGCCGTTTCTTCCGTAAAAAAAAAAACAAACAAAGTTTTGTTTTAGATTGATTAATTTGTTTTCATTTAGTTAATTAGCTAGTCCAAACATGTATCACATTCACCATCGAAAGTATGAACAATGTAATCGTGTCTGGTATTACACCTATAAATGCGAGAATACTTAAATATGAATATACTTTCAAATTATTTTACGAAAAATAAATGAAGCTAAATTTTGTGCCAAAAATAAAACTGATGAAAATTGAGTAACGCTGAGTACAAATAATTGTAACTTGATAGCCTACCTAACAGAACTAATAAGATAAGGCCATCAAACTTAGATAGAATTTGCAAATAAAGCTTTCGAAATGTTTTTGGGTCTTCAAAAGAAACTAGTATCATTACCACTGCCATTTTAAAATCTAATGTTTAGTTATTAATTTTTTTAAATTGACAACTAGAGTAAAAGCACTAATTCTTGGCAGCAACTCCCCCTTCCATAATTAGCCCCCTTCTTTAGTTTTTATGAAACAATAAGACGAACAGTTTTTATTTCAGACAACTCTTAATTATGCAAAAAAATAACATTATACAGCAGGCATGTGCAAATTTCCTTGAGGCCTCTATAATGGCTTTACATTCCTTCTGAAAATGAATTATTAAAATTTATGAAAAGTGATGTCCTATGGTTTTTAAATAATTCCAAAAAATATTCGATAGCTTAATAATTATTCATATCTGAATCGTGTTCATAAGAATAATTTTTAATAAAATTTAATTATATTTTAATAATAAATAAAAAAAAATGAAATTCAATCAATTTTTGATGAATAAATTGAATCAATTTCTATTACTTTTTAATAACTTTACTCACAATCCAGAAAATAATTGACGGAATGAGAATCTATTACATTCTACGCAATTGAATCCAATCTATTTCTATAAAGTCAATTTTTATCACTTTTTAATAATTGTAAATGCGTTATTAAAAACAATTAAAGTATCGTTATTAATAATTTTCTGCACAATTAGGACCCAAAAAATTAATGAAATTTAATCTTGTGCCTAGAATTAAATTAAATCAATACCTATCATTTTATAATTCTTTTAATTGATTTGTAGAAAACAATTGAAGGAACCAGAATTACCTATATTTTGCGCAATTAAACCCAACTGACTTCTATAGTTTCAAATAATTTTAATCGCACGATTTGCATTTCTCTATTGTAAACAATTAAAGAACCCGGAATTAGTTATGTTTTGCGTTTTAATTACTTTATTGAAAACAATTGAAGAAATCGGAATTAATTATATGTTGCGCAATTAGACTCAAGAGATTTTCCTAGTTTAAAATATTTTATTTTATTTTATATTTATTATATTTTATTATTACATAGTTTTTAATTATTCAAGATTCGGTCCAATTATACTCATTACATGATTTACTAGGAATTGATTAAGGATTATTAGAAATCTTGGAATTACTAATTTACTAAAAACATTTGTTCAGTAGTTTCGATGACAAAATTTAATTACGCTCGTTGCTAGCAAATTAAATACAATATATCGGTGGTAATTTTATTAACAATTTTGTTAACTTTAATAAAAAATATAAATAATATATAAATTGATTCGATATTCGAGAGAAGTCTTATTTAATATTATTCAAGGTTATTGAGTTTAATTAAATTTTTGGTAATTATTTTTAATCGATTTCAGTAATAAATATCCTTAATTATTTTTTATTTAATAAATTGTGAATAACATCTTTGATTAAAAATTATTGGTTCATCTTCTATTATTTTTAATAAATTGTATTCGTCGATTTTTATCAGGGATTGCATTAAAATCTTAAAATTCTTGCGGCATTCCTGCCGATTTTATTGTCAACTTCCTGCTAAACTTGACAATTATTTACTTAAATAATATAACTTTTTCTTAGCAATGTAATTTTTGTGAAACTAGATAAGTATACTTTTCGTGGTTGTGTCCGCGACTATGACTAAGCGAGAATAGTCTATGAATGTCTCGGAATTGTTATTATTTCAAATTCTGACTCATGAAAATACCTATTTTATGCTTTTTCAAATAGTAAATTCTATTTTTCTCATTATTTCAGTGGCAAATTCCTTTCGGATACCTGCCAATTTTCTGCTGATCTATTTTCTAAACCCTGTCGCTAGATATTAAATAAAGTAGGATTTAAGAAGCACTGTATAATTCACCCGATTCCTAATTCAACATTATTTGCAGCTTTTTATCCAAATAGTCAAATTTTTAAACCACAAAGATAAATTTTTACCAAAAATGCTAAATTTTGATTAAAGAAGGTAATTTTTTAGAAAAAATACGAATTTTCAACGAAATGCATGAATTTTCAAACAAGTATTCAACTTTTGAGCCCAAAGATTAAATTTCAAATAAAAAAGAATTATTTTCTGAAAAAGGTTGCTTTTCAACCAAATATTTTTCTGATAACACAAATTTATTTTTAACTCATAAACAAAGAATTTTAAAGGAACGGTTCAATTTTACCCAAAGATATGAACTTGTAACAAAAATGATCAATATTTTACCAATAAAACATGAATTTCTAACAACGTAGTGAAATTTCTAGCAATAAGGATGGATTTTCAAGAAAGATGAGTGCATTTCCAGCAGAAAAGACGAATTTCCAGGAAGGTGCATTAACTATCAGCCAAGCAGTTAAATTTTTAATTTTAAGGATTAATTGCTGACGAAAAAGAATTACTTTCTACAAAAAAAATGAATTTTCAACTGATTAGTTGAATTATTGATTCAATAATATATTTCTTTAACCGGATTTTCAAATTAAAAAAACATTGCAGCCGTCATTCTACTGCAAAAAAATATTTAAGGGCGCTAATCGATATCATAATATGAAAACTCTAAGAGCGCTCACCTTCAAAGAAAAAGGTAGCATTTACAACCCAATATTTTACTTTTTAAGCCAAACCTATGGAATTTTGGGAAAACAGTTCTTTCAATAAAAGAAGATAAATAATTTAAAAAAACAGTTATTTTCTTTTTGAAACACACCAGAGACACTCCTTATATTCCCGTATTCTGACGCGCTTGTTACCTGAGAGACTGATGGAGGGGCCAAAGTGCTTCAAGAGGCAATCAAAACGAAAGAAAATTAAAGAGGCATGAGCTCATATCTTTGATCGTACAAGACCTAGGTTTACTATGGGTTAATCGAATGCCAGATATGGAATCCTTTGTGTTTGCATATTTGGATTAGATTATCATCACTACCACAACCTTTTAGGAAAACCTCGAATGGTTGGACCGAGTATTCACCAAACTCAAGGAAGCCAACCTTACCATTATTCGCGAAAAGTATAAGTTCTGTCGCTATCTAGTTCTAACTTCTAACTACTTCTGTTTCCCGTTGAATGCCGAAGGTGGGCAGGTTGACCTAGATAACATTAACCTTGTCATACAATTTCTGGTTTTTAACCAACAAGTTAGACAATTTTAAGTCGCAACCTCCTGGTTCCGTCCTTTCATTCCGGATTTCGCTTTTAACTTTGCGTCTTTGACTCTCTTTCTCTGAAAGAAATAGGCGAGGCTCTGACAAAAAAAACTGCAGATTCTTTTAGAAAAAATACGCTCTTATTTAGTCACATACCCAGTGCTAACTTTCCCTGATTTGTATAAGTAGTTTATACGACAAACCGTTTCTTATTCCACAGGCTTAGCAGCTTTTTTAACGAGGTGTTAGAAGGGGTAGAAAAAGTTATATCGTGTATAACGCTAAAGGAGCAAGAGTTACTCTATATCGTGTAAGCGATACATAATTGTGGATGCTACATAGAGGATTTTGCATTTTACAGCAAATACCGATTCCAGCATCTAAGATGGCTAAGCCAGTTTAAAGAGCTGACAGGCTGGTTAGAAAGGTAGTCACTGGCTTTATAGGGTCACCAATGTACTATCGCTTATCGCGAAGAAGAGAACCACCACGTTCCTAATGCTTGAGGGTAGCGCAGAAAAAGTGACGCTGTTGATTAATGCAGACGACTCCTGGCACCACGATCGATGCGCGACCGTCAAGAAATTTCCCTGTAGATTCTCCAACTGAATTGGTGATTTCAGTTAACATGCGAAACCAAGTGATCCATCGAAATTATAATGACGCCCAAGCCAATTTAAGGATCAACAGAATCTGTGCGCATGCATCTACCTATTATTATTGTTAAAAGATGTTCCAAGGCATCTCGGAATATGTATGGAAATTCGCGGAATGACAAATTAAAAGAGTTAAATAATATACTGCTTTCTGATTAATGGGTCGTTAAATAGTCTAAGAGCACAGGACCATAGTATCTGCCAATGTTTTAACTCCTAACCCCGAAATTAGCTTCCGGGTTAAAGTACGCCCTAGTCATGCAGGATCTTTCACCCAAATGGGTAGAGTTTTGTTGGCTGCAACGTATTACAGGTTCCAAAATTTGCGACGCCTATGGAGCACTCGTTTTGACGCGTTGGGAAATACACAATGTCCTACGCACCGACAACGCGATTGAATTCGTAAATTCTTCACTTTTCCATAAAAACCACTCCTGCTTCCCTGAATTTTAGTCGCAATGTTAAAGCAGGAAATTTCCTTCATTTTGATGAAGCTCCTATCCTACCAGCCCCCACTAAGGTAGAAGCTGAAGATCCTGTTTTATGGGCAGAACGAATACGACGCTTATAAATGATGCGCGATTGTATAGTACAAAATCTCAAGGAGGCCAAGCTCATGGCTATAATATGGGGCGTTGAGGGACATTATTTCACAAATATAACCAAGTCTGTATCAAAAACCATACCCTATCCCCCGCTGAAATAAATTTATCCTCCAAAATCGACAAAAAAAGTTCCATGGTCCCGTTCTCCTTGCCAAACAACTATCTTCTGTAGCATACAAGATTCGGATGAATCCGGATCATTTTCCCTAGAAATAGAAAACAAAATGTAAGAGAGCGATCTCACATATGCTAACGGGGGCTTTCGACGCTACGACACTGGACTATGAGTACAGCCTACTTCAAGTATCAAGCGAAGAGGATGAGAATCAAGTTCTAGTCGTCTCGGATTTGTTGTCCTGTATTTTGACAATGCGTACACTCTCAGTCCAGAAAGGACGTTTAAACCAACCAATTCAAGGACAGTGCCGAGCAAGCAGCTATCAGCGTCTTGCTGGGGAAATTCGTCTATAGGACATGATACAAAGCGCTTGACGATCAAGAAGCCGAGATCCCTGTCGTTCGGCAACCACGTACCAAAACAATCTCTGTCTTCAAACCCTCTAAACCTTTTTTCAAGTTCTAAGTACACTATCACTCCAAACATACGAATTTCAATGACACACGCGTGTGTTTAGTTGGCCTGTGTGTGTTTTAAGGAGTGGTCTCACGATGTCGAAGCTAAGGGTTCTCAATGATCCTCATGTTAATTTAATTTTTATTTTCTTGCTGAAGTCCTTTTTACTTTTTGGACTAAGACTTTGAACATAATGAATTGCTATCGGTTACCGTCTATCTTTTATTTCCTCTCATCCAAAATTAACGATAACATGTGCCAAATAATAACATTTTTTAATTGACGCGTAAATTTTTGCTTTCGAAGTTTGCAGCTATCATAATATTTTTCTCTTTATTCGATCTATGAGATTTCCACATTTTTTCAAATTACTCCTTACAAAATAGGTTCATTGGTTTCACTTATGAATAATTTTAATAAACACAACAATAGGTTTTTCGGATAAGATATAGTTCAATGACGCACCAAATAAAAGACCTTGAATACTAATGGAACCAAGTGGGGAGTTTTACATGATGGCATTGTAAGGATTGTCGCTAAAAAGATTTGCAGCAACCTGAGTCGTAGTGGTGTTGAGGAGCAAACGAATTATTTTTCATTAATCAAAAAGCTGGCCAGCAGAAACACAACTGTGCCTGCTGAGGATGCTTCGGCTAGCGTTAGCTATTTTTAGACAAGCATTTCGAGAAACATTTCGTGGGATTTGGTGCGTCGCTATTATGTGAGAGCGAAGTTTGAAACAATAGAAAGAATTAAAATCATCGCGCTCTTTTCACTAAGAAAAAGGCTGCCGAAATCCTCAATAACAAATTTCAAACATTATTACGCTAGGATAACTGCTGTTCCTAAACTACTCAATGATGACTTCATCTGGCTTAAGGCACAATTTAGGTCTCAATTCTACAAAAGTTTCATTTTTGGGTTGTATCTGTCGCATTAAGACCTAGCTCTCTTCTGAAATATGTATTGGAAAGTCTGTTGTTGCTGATCCAGATATCTTGAAAGTTTTCCTCAGGATTTAATTCTCATCGAGAAATTGCCTTTTAGGTGTTTACTTCATTATAGGCTTCGATTAAGCCGGTAAGCCTTTTGTTTCAAGCTCTCAGCAAAACCTCTTGACATGTGTCCTGTACTGAATGTTTAAAATAGCCCCATTAAAGATGTTGTGCGCTAGCACAACTTTCGCGTATCAGTAGTTAAATTAAATTCTATAAACGTCTCGTGGAGATTTTCCTAAGAATAATCAGCTAACTTTAAAATTTGTTCAACTCGGCCGTTATGTGTTCTTTTTGTAAATTTATTATTGTTTGCTTACTTTTGACCCCTTCCGTTTTGCTGAACTGTGCTTAATCAATCGCACCTTTTGGTAAATCAAAGCTCTTATTTTGCCGATCTGTATTCTCCTAATTTTTCCGATTAGAAACACCTAATTTTTCCGATTTAGGATGAAAGTTATAGTGTAGTGTTTTTTACGAGTAGTTTTGATGCATTTGATCGTAAGTGGTTGAAGAATTGTTCTGATGAATTGATCAAATTGATTCAAATTTTTTTTTTGTAAAGCGAAGTTCATATAAACCCTCAGGAGACACATTCTAATAAAATAGAAGGTTGATAATTTTGATTTAAAAAGGAAATTTTGTTGCTTATGGAGTAGCAGGAAATGCGTGGGATATCAGGAGAAAATCGAAAATAAATTGAAAATGGATTTTACCTTTTGAAGGAGCGATTTAACCTTGAACGCCTATTCCAAAGTATAACTTCCAAGGTAAAAAAAACTGAAAATTAAAGAAAGATAACAAAATAATTTGTATTTTAACTTTGCCGATTACTGATGATTTTTATGAAGAAACGAAAAAAAATCTGTATCAGCCACAATTGAAATTATAATTATTTTAATAAATCCTTTGTCGACAAAACGCCTATAAAATATTAAATACACAATATTAAAGAAAACATTTCTGTTGAATAAATAATTTATTCACAAACATTACACAATTGTTGTAATTGTTGTTTTATTTAAAGGGTCATTCATTAAATACATTATATTTTTATATTTTTATTAGAGACGCTCGCATTGCTTTGAATTTTAGGTAAGGGAGAGGAAAACTGCAGAAAACCTTTCCCGAGCGGAGACAGTTACCGAAAGTAACAGTCAGTAAAATTTGATTTCATTCACTCAAGAACCTGCAGATTCTTATATTCTGATGGGTTTTACATATTTAAACCTTACTTTCAGAATTTGAAAAAAATGGTTTCTAGGTTTAAATCAGTTATCTGCTAATGATTTTATAATGGCGGTGATCAAAAATTAAGTAAGCAAGATGAAGACTACATTGCATGAATACATTTTAATCTATTTTGGCAGGAAAATGGTATGAAAGTAAGTCTGTAATCGAAATGATTTCAGCATGAGATTGTAGGGTTACTTATCAATATTTATAATAATCTATAATTATCAGGATTATTCCGTTTGTTGAAAGAAAGACGAAGTTTAGCATTTTCAGCTGTTGGGGTAGGTCCAACTAACTCTCGGTATTCTGCGGTTATAGGGGAAAGTGATATCCAGTTTCCTTCATTATCTACGTGCGCAATAAATTCTAACCCCTTCTCTTTATTAACATAATACTTAATGTACGCATTACGGTTGAATCTTGGACGCGGCGGCTGTCCTTCTGCAAGCTCAATATCCTCCAGATAGCCAAAATAAGGATGTCTCTTGACTCTCACTGCGCGATGAAATACTCTCAGATATTCCCAAGCGGGAGAGCGTCGTTGATGTAACTCCAAGAGAGCAGTTTTAGGCTGCCAATTATTTGGTACCAATGTTGAAGAAACTACAAAAATTTTAAACAAAACTTATATAATTTTAAGATTTCTGTCTGAGATCTTCTGATTATTTTAACTTTTGTATCACTAGAGGTAAATTTTCGGAGATTTGCGGCGTTCCTTACCACCATCATTCTCCGGGAGATTGTATGTAAATAAGAATTTCCTTATGTGATAAACTAGCAGAAAATTATTAACTTTAATGGAGTTTGGACGTTTTAAAAAATCTTCTGATCATTTTCTATAAGGGATAGTTGTTTCTGATTGTATGATGATTAAAAAATCTTGGATCATCAGGAGTGGTTTTTAAGGATTTTGCGGGATTCATCACCATATATATGGTTTAGTGTTTTTAAAATCTAATTACTTTTCAATAGGGTAGTTTTCTTATGTCTTGTGGAATTTCTCACCCCGACTATGAATCGGCAACTTAATCAAAAAAACTCAACAAATCATGTAAAACTAGGGGTGGTTTAAAAAAAATGGGATTCTCACCAACGCCATTCTCCGAATTTGAAAAATTATTTATAAACTTTTTAAAAATGTGAAATCTGGGAATATTTACGAACGATAAAAAACAAACTATAAAGTACAGATTTTGGTGTCGTTTTTTTCGTATTCAACAATTATTGGGAGTTTGGGAAGGATGTAATTGTAAAAAAATGTTTCGTTAATTTAAAAATTTTAGCTCCTCGTTGAGTCTTTCTGTTTACTTTAGCTTCTTCAATGTTTAAAATATTTAAACATTTAATTTCGGTTTTAAATTTGAAAATAGGTATTTAATCACAGCAAAGTTCATGGAATATTGTCTGAGTAAACTGCTGGTGTAAGGACTCACTTTGAAATATTTAAGTAAGAAAATAAACATTTAAAAAAAAAAGCAATATAAGCTTTGCATCTTAAGCAACTAAGATAAGAAATAATTTCAAAAATAACTGCAGTAAAAATACCCTTCCTGGAAAAATATTCAAGATTATATCAAGGGTTTTTTTTACATGCCTTAAAGATTCAAAAAGCAGTTGCTAAATTTATTTTAATAAGTATTTCCACGCATTTCAATACTTTCAGGCCATTTTTGAAATTTTTATGGATTTATAAGAAAAATAACAGATTGCAAAGACTCTAATGGATTTAAAAATATTTCTAAGTGTATCAAGGGATTCGCGGATATCGCAGAGCATTTGCAAGATTTTATTGCAGTTTGATGCAATTTTAGAGAACTCAGAGGAATTCGCAGATGTTTGTTGTATAAAGTTTATTTGTCAAGAATTAAGATTAGTTTGAAATAACAAAGTGTACTGTCAATACAAAGTACTGTCAGTACCAGTACAAAAAAAATTTACCTGTAACGAAAATTTTTAACCGTTTATTTTAAAAAGCATACTTCTAGTAAGCTATCGGCTAAGGGCATGTATTCATAAAATTCGTGGACTATTAATTCATGAAATGCCAGAATTAATGGAATTCGCGGATTTCACGCAATTCAGGAAATTAATGGAATTCATGCATTTTATGTAATTAAAGGAATTCATGGAATTTAAATTTTTCGAACTTTTCTTCAACATCTTGTGGGGAATTTGAAAGACACCTATGTTACTGATTATAGAAAAATGATGGTAATTTTCAAAGTCTCGTGGGAGGTGGGAAGGCACCGCTGTGACCAGTTACAGAAATAATGTTGGTCAACCCCCTACCCCTCTCTAATGTCTCGTGGGGGAGGCGCCCTTTTGTTTTGGAAATAAAATTATTGCTGGCAGACAACTTTTGATTAGTTGCAGAAATATGATATTTGTATTGAGGATCAAACAGTAGCATTAAACAGATGAGGAAAAAAAACAATTTTTTAATATCTTCCTCCGTTATTTCTTACCCATCCGACAATTTTTGTTCACCGGTAACGGCTTTTTGTGCACAACGAAAACTTTTTATTATTTATAGTTTTCCTACTTCTTATGTCGATTCCTTCAATATACGTCAAATCTTTTTTTAGAAGAGTCCAATCCACAGGAGATCGTTCTTTTATAATCTTATCTGACGTCATTCTGATGTTCTTCTGTTAGAACCTACTATTCTGTTATGCTATTTGTCTGATAAGCAATCAGTGTTCATCATTCACAATTTGTAATGAGTTAAACTAAAAGAAATCATCATAAACCACTTTTATTAAATTTGACAATGACCGATTGTACGTCCTTCTATACAAACTTTTCTACCTACGCTTTTCCAAGTAAGAATATTTTCTAAGTTAAGAGATAATAGATGTTTTTAAATTGTTTATTGATAAGTACGTCCGTTAATAGTTTATATTTGTAATAGTGTTACCTTGATGATTCGCAGGTACACTATGCGCATCCATATTTGACAAAAAGTCCCTTTCACGAGGGTCCATACCAGTTGATATTTCTGTGAAAAGACGAAAAAGAGCTATGATTTTAGTATGATAAAAATGTCTTCAAAGTATTTAAAGCATAATTTGATAATCCAAGTGGTTGTTAAAAGGAAGAAAACGTCTCTTTCTTTTTTGGATTTAAGTTATACATGTTTAAATATAAAATAAACTGTAGAATAAAAGTTTGTCCAGTCATTCTGAAGTCTATATAAAATCTTTATGTAAATTAATTAGAAATAGTTAATTGTGAAATGTTTTGTATGAGAACTCTATTCTTTAACGTGTTAAACTAGATTGACACAATGATAGAAGCGTATTGTGAAACTTCAACATGGTTGCGTCACCTCCATCAACAGAACGTTTTTACAAGTGATTACGTCAATGTGAAAAATGAAATACGCACAAATTTATAATCATATAATAAGTTATACACCTTAAAAAATTTTATTTCAAAGACTATTTTAATTCCTCTGCAAATCCCGGATTCGTTTTGGTTTTTCTTCCTAAAAGACTTTTTAGACAAATTTATAAAACTTCCAAAGTTCAAGAAAACTTGCAAACTTAGCAAATAGCGATCAAAATCGAATCTTCTGGTGTATAATATTTTAATTTAAAATCAGTTAAAATACTGATAACGGCCCTGAAAACTGAACCTAAAAAATCATTGATGAATACAATAGTGTCCGACAAGGAACATTTGAAACATTGAATTTTTGCATTCCAATTGATACGAATGTAGCTCCGGCGACCAAAATGATCTTTATCAGACATTTCACAAATGTAATTTTTTAATTGGAATGAAAAAAAAATTCACTATCTTAAATGCGCCTTGTCGGAGGTGACTGTATTCACTAATGATTATTGAGATTGAGTCCACAGGACCGTAATCATAAATAGTATTTTATATCCATTAATTTATTATAGATGCTACAACATAATGAAAAAAACAAAAATGTGAATAAATTATATCAATTTATTCATTACTTACCAACAGAATTGAAAATAACATCCAGGGTTAAGACCAAAGTATAAACGGTCCTCATTGTTTCAAACTGTAAGGCAAACTGATTAGCGCAGAATTTTGGGAAAAATCAAACTAACGAATATTATTACAATTTGAGTAATTATACTGTTCTGATTTATTAGGCATGAATTAATATATTTTACAGAAGTTAAAACTTCGCACGTAGGCACATATTTTACCTTGAGAAACTCAGATAATTTTTATCTAATATAAACGTATGTTAAAAGTGATTTTCAAACTAAATATGAGGCACACAATCACAATGTATAACTGTTAATAACTATTTATATAAGAATGTCAAAATCTGCCGTCTGCTCGTAAATAATTTATGTTTTCTACTTATTTTCGTGTGTCAGCTTTCTCAATAATAAATGAAAAATAAAATATATAACTCATAAATACAAATTTCAAACAAAACAAATAAATCCTTTACCAGCAAGATAAATCGTTTTTAAACAAAGCAGTTAAACTGTCATCTATAAAAAATTAATTTCAAAATCAGGAAAAATTTTCAAAACTTGAGCATTTTAGGAGATTTTCTGACGCTTTCTTTGGGGATTACGAATAAAAATCTTTAAACGTCAAAAATTAGCAACAAATTACAAAAAAATAGGGCTTGTGGCTTAAATTTTTTTTACATTTTCAATAACTAGTGCTTTTTAAGGATCAAAATACGAAAGGTAGGTTAGAAGACATTAAGAGTTTTAATTATTTAGATGAAAGCTGATCTTTTGAGATAAAGTTTCAAAACTTTAGGTAACATATTTTTTTTTTATTTAAAAATCTTTTTTTTTAAATGAATATATTTTGTGTTAAAATTTATTTTTTTAAATGAAATTTATTTTTTTCTGCTTGAAATGTCAACTGTTACGCTTTCTGGTTAAGAATTCATCTTTTTAGGTTGAAAATTTTAATATTTTCTTTACAATTCAAGCTCTTTGAAAAGAAGTAATCGTTTATGGTAGAATAGTTATTATTCTTGTTTATAAATGAATTTGAAAAATGGTAACAATGAGGAATATTGTACAGATTAAATAACAAGAATAACATTCACGATTGTTTAAATATATTTTACGCAAATTTTATTTATTTATTTTATAAAATTTTTGTTATTACGGCCTTATTGCCTTTTCAATTTGATAACACTTGTAGGAATCTAATTAGGGATCCGGATGGGTGCCGTCTGAATAGCCCCGGTTTAGGCCGGGCTAACTATTTGGATCCCAGCTTCAATACCGGCCGGGTAATCCGGCCACAAACGTGATTAAAGAATGTTTGCTTCATGCGAGAAATTGGTGACTTTTTTTGTCATTTAAGGCTCATCGTAAAGAATACGGTAAATGTTAAAAGTCAAATCAAGTTAAACAATTATGGCGAGGAAATTAAAGTAGAATTTCAATTACTGATCTCCTAGCATTTTTTCCACTTTGGTTGATTTTAGGTTAGGAACAAAGAAAGGAAAAAATGAATACACAACAGTAGTTTAATTAATCATAATAATTTTCCGTGCACTAAGTGAGAGGTTTCAAACTAATTACTGAAATAAGGTTGATTTTAATTATGGATCTCGATTTTATTTGCGAACTTAAAAGAAATGACACGACGTGAGTGCAACGTTCGTTCTCGTCCCAGGTGTAAAACTGAAAATTACTGAGTTTCTGAGCAGACGCCAGGCGCAGAAGGCGCTATACATGGCGGTTATTTTGAACGTGTGCAAATAAAAAATTGTCTGAAAATAGAAAAAAATGATAAAAATTGTAACATTTATGTACACAGCAGAATCGATAAAAATTTTATTTTCGAAGCTTAAACATTCAACAAAATTTAATGTTTTTTTAGGAATTTAAAAAAGCTTATTTATGTTTCAGTTATTTAATAAATCGTTCAATTATACATTTCCAATCGTAAGTCATCTAGGATCCATAACTACGTCTGAAATAATGCCATAGCTCTTAAAAAATGTTTAATTTCTACAAAAAATAATACTGACCAGTGCCGATTAGGCTTCCTATCATAAGATCTAATCATGGTTGGCCCGGCCAGTAACCGATTGGATCCAGACTAGGTTATTCTAGAAAAATGTAGCCCGGCCCCCCATTTCATTTCAAATCCGAGAAAAGAAATTCCGTCATTTTATTATTTCATTTTTTTATTTCAACAGGTGTCGCTTTTAAATTAAATTTTCTCATGTGAAATGCATGGAGAAAAAATACTTGTTTGAGCTTTAAGAATAATTTTTTAAGGGGTTGAGCAAATCTGACAAGAAAGTATAGAGGCTCGTAGAGAATTATACGACGAAGAATTGAATTTATCACACATATGGTTTCGACACTCCTGATACACCTCCATGTGTCCCAGAAAACTACCCCTAAATTGAAAAATGTCAATTCTTGATGAAATCGATCTTTTGAGCACTGTATTCTCATTTTTTTTTTGCTTATAATTATTAATATTAATCTAGTGGAATATTTATCAACATGTGTTATTATTATTTTATTATCTAAAAAAAAAGAATTTTTTAAGTAATTTTTTTTCTTATTCTTTATTTAAATAAATGTTGTTAGTGCTCATTTAGAGGAATATTCATCAACATTCTTTTATTAGTTTTTAATTTGTTAAACAAATGGAATTTATTTGAATTCCTTTAAATTTTCTGAATGCCTTGAGTTATCTGCATTTCTTCAGTTCTCGGAGTTCTTTAAATTATCTGAATTTCTTAAATTCTGTCAATTTCTTAATTAACCTGATTTTCTTTAATTCTCAGAATTTCTTGAAATCTGGGAATTCCTAGAGTTGTATAAATTAACTGAGATCCCTTAATTCATTGAATTGCTAGAATTATCCTTACTGCATGAATTCCCTTAAATTTCCTGGATTCCTTAAATTCTCAGAATTTCTGAAATTTTCGGAATCTCTTGAAATTTCCGCATTCTTTGAATTTTCTGCATCACTGAAATCTCTGAATTCCTTAAATTCACAAACTTCAGGAAATTTAGACATTTCAAGGAATTCACAGAATTGAAAGAATTCCAGGAATTGAAAAAATTTAAGGAATTTAAGGAATTCAGACACTTCAAGAAATTTACGAAATTCAAGTAATTCAGAGGATTTAATTAATTCAGAAAATGGAAGTATTTCAGAAAATTCGAGGAATTTAACAAATTCAAGGAATTCAAAGAATTCAGGGAAATCGAGGAATACAAGGAATTCGAGGGATTCAGGAAAATCGAGGAATGGACTTTAGGAAATTCAAGGAATTTATATACTTCCAGGAATTTAGGTAATTAAGGGTATTAGGAGAATTGAAGGAATCCAGAGTATTCCAATCATTTGAAGAATCCTGCAAATACAAAGAATTAAGAATCCTGAGAGCATACAGAATGCTTTTAATTATAGAAATTCCCTTATTTAGTTAAATCTTTCGAGTTCTTTGAAATCTCATAATTCCTTGAATTCTTATAACTCCTGGAATTCTGGGAATTTCTCCAATTCCTTGAACTGTGTGAATTCCTCATATTCTCTTAATTATTTGAACATTCTCAATTGCTCAAATTCTGCGAAACCTCAAGAAACGCAAACTCTACGAATTCTACAAATTTTAGGAACCCCTTGAATTTTATGAATACTCATAATTCTATTTTCTGAATTCCTTGAAGAACCCGAATTTCTCGAATTTCTGGATGCAGCAAGATAATCTAATGTTAAAATTTCTATCGGAAATTTACAAAAAGGGCTGTTTCCAGGGAAAATACACGTGAAACTTTATGGGTTTTTAAAAACCCCTACATATTAATTTCTTTCAATATAAAAAATACATGCTGAAATTTTTCGGTACTTGAACAAATCTGGGAGGTGTGAGAAAGACAATTTAAAAAAAAATAGTACCACCAAAATTAATAAACTTTGAGATTTTACTAGACAATGACAAAGACAAATGTGTAACCCGGTTACTTTGTATCACAGTACAGAGAAGTCTACACGCCCACTGTCATAATCAAAGAAGCTTAATAAAATAAAAGAGTTAAAAAGTAGAATGAATTTAAAAAAAATAAATTTCGTATATCTATTATAATTTGGAAAGAATATTTTTATAAAAATAGTAATGAAAATATTTTTATATTATACCTGCTAGACATTCATTCTACTTACACGTAAAGAAACAGCCTTTCACGCACCCTTCTGTTAGAAGATGAACGTGCACAGTTGGGCAAGTAAAACATTATCAATTTTTTCAAATCTGTTTAAAAAAAAGTTGTTTGCGCGAAGTTCTAATAGCAATGAAAACTTTATTTTGGGAGTCAAATACACTACCCTAAAGTTTCATAAAAAAAATTTCTTATGTCTCCGCATCGTAGATATAGCTAAATGTAACACAACTGTTGCTTTTTGACATTATTTTAAATTTACTCGTCCTATTTTAATTTTAAAAAAAATCATTTTTTATTTTTAAAATAAGCCAGCCTTTACGACTTTCGAATCTTGATCGGATGATTCCATCTCTAATGTAACAAGAGTAAGCTTGCCGAAATGCGGATGTGACATCTATCACTCACCGTTCCACTGCTTAAGTACGGCATGGAAGATTAAAAATGTCTTTGGAAATTAGATGGGTTACATCCCCCGTTGTGAATTCGGTGAGATTTTCAATTGTGATTGATCGAGTTTATGACGGTTCCGAAATTTTGCACTTCTCCTATTCGATGAGTTCCGTGTAGTCTTTTGCGTCAAAATTCAATGAAGGAACCTTGAATTTCCTTAATTTTGTTTTCCCAGCTGATTGCCTCGCAGAAATTGTTTGAGACATTGCGACCTTGCGGATTTCTTGCCTTTTGTCACATATCATAGCGAGAAGAAGATTTTCCTTCAGGGACGCACCTACAGAAATGCTTTTCCAGAGATGTTTCGGGGCATATTTAATAGATGGTTAACACTTAATTTCGAACCACATTAGGACATATAGTTCGAAGAATTCTACTAATCCTACTCAACCATCTGGCGTGCGATAATTTCCCCGGACTTTTTCGAGCAAGATCTTTAGAACACGTATCTTTATTGAAAGCATTCCATATATCTAGCAGGTACTTTGGATCAGAACTAAGATCAGGGGTGTCAACTACAGAAGAATTAGGATTTTTCCGATTGGACCAGAAAAATCTTTAGAACCAGAAGTACCTCCATCAAGTTTCATAAACAAAGCTTTAAATGGCAGCTCATTAACCTAAGGCTAACAGATACTCTATTGTAGCGGTTTACCTAATTCTTATTCTAGCAATCGAATTTTACCTGCGTGTTTACCATTGTTCGCAGAACAGCCATCATAATCTACACAATCTAGATTGGAGGTATTAATTTCTTTGTCAAAGAAAAGCTAAAGAATATGATGTGTAATCGTTTTTGCATCTGAAGAAGATGAGGATTTTTGTCCTAAATAAGTGCTACCTGGTTCTTCAACGAGAGAAGCATGTTCTTCTCATTTTGTTGTTTGTCGTATTTTTCCTTTACTTGTTCCAACCATTAACTTTTGTTTCTTCTTTTCTCCCATCGAAGTAAAAAGCCTTTCTTTCTGAAGCAAAAGAGAGCTGCTCTTTTTGAAGTTGATAACGAATTTTGGTTCTTTCCCGATTGAGTTTACTCTTGTCAAAAACTAAACCTGTTACTTTCGGCATGTACTTACTCAAGTCGTGTAAAATTGCTGAAGCCAGTAAATTGTAATTGACCTGTATCCGAGGCCGTATCTGCCAAAGACTTTTTACAATTTTGGGAAGTTTAATGTTGCCTGATCTGTAAATGTATTCCAATAAGGGGCCCATGCATCCTCAACTTCTTCTTATGCGGGCTGGTAATCGTCTTTTACATTGTCATCCAAATCGAGCCGCAGTAAGAACTTTCACCTTTAATTTGCAGCTTCTAAAGCTCTCTTTGGATAACTTCTTCGCTTTAATTTTAAAGTGCTTGAGTGAGTAAACGCTTTGATTGCACTTCATAATGATCTGATTATTCTAAATCAATTTTCGGAAGAGACGTAAATGATTTTCTCATTTGTCTGGAAGATCGCTGATCTAAAAGAAAAACTCTGGAAGCTTCAGAAAAATCTATCTCACAAGTGCATCAAGCATTATTGCACATACAAGCGGCAATTGTTGAAACTACAAATCACTTCGATTCAAAAATTAAGCAGGATGTCCAAATTGAAACTAATATCAGTAATCATTACACAATTAATACTTTGATAATTTAATGACATTATAACAAGCTAATGTATCTTCTGACTATTTTTTTTTTATTAAGAATATATTTTAAGAAATATATGATACTCGTATGATAGTCACATGGTTAATAAGTCATATAACTTTAATCAAATAGCGAAAAAATATAACTCTGTTAAAGTGATTATGAAATCATAAAAGTATTTTAAATTACTCCCTCACTGTACAAGTGTAAATATAAGTACACTCGAAAACATTTTTAAAAATATTTTCTTGAAATACAAAATCAATAAAAATGATTTTAATATCGACATTCTGCAAATATTAATCGTATAACATATTTAAAATACATTCGTCTTAACGTGTATCAGACATTTCATGATCAAATAGTCGAAAAAATTGCCGTAACAAGTCGATTTTTTTGATATTCTGAAATTTTAAGGTCACTTAGGTAGGATATAGGATATTTTAATCATTTTTTGCTATGTAAGTACAAATCTGCTAGCTTCGAACTATTTTTTGTGATAATTTATATACTAAAAATTAATTTTAATTTCAAATAACGAGCAATATATCAATTTTAAATATTATCTGGTAATTCAAAGTCAATAAAAATTATTTTAATTTCAACATTCCTTATATATTATTCTTGCAACATATTGCAAATACATTCCGATTAACGTATATCACACATTATATGGTCAAATAATTGATAAATTTAGCACTATTTTTATTGCTAATTTAAATCTCAAAAAAAAAAAATTTTTGCGGTTAAAATTTGAAAAAGGGCTTTGTTTTTTGTGATTCTTAGCTTTCTATTAGAACTGAGCGCAAACAACTTGATCTTTTCCGGTACAAAACACACTTTAAATTGCGAATTCAAAAATACAGTAGATCAAATTTTAAGTTGAGCAAGATACACCTTATTTAATTAACATCGATTGTATGGTTTAATTAATGAACACTCATTATATAACTTTTTTGTATCTCAGGATTAGCTTCACATAAATTAAAATATAGGGAAAACGCGGACTGGATAAGAACCTTTGAATTTTATAAGAAAAAAATTGCTTTAGAAAGTAATAAAATCATAAATGTTAGAATTTATGATTTGTTTAAAAATATTTTGAGTAAAGAAATTACGGGTAATATTGCTAAAAGTATTTTAGTACCGCGTAATACAACAACATTTGTGGGGTCCCCACTCGAGAGAATATAAGTGAAAGTTTACGTTCCCGGACGGCAAACTAATTGTTAATGGCAGTGAGAACGACTGATTTAAAAATTCAAATTTGTCAACAAAAAATTTGTTTTTTGACAGTAACAAAAGAGATTTTTTCAAGCAGACAAGAGAAACGTAACTATATGTGCAAAGAGATCCAATTTTAAATAGTTAGGATTTTAAAGGTAAAATCGAAAATACAAAAATTCTTAACAATTAATCTATGGTTTCCTTAGAAGTGGTTTTCATATTTTATAGTATTCCTCTAAATTTAGCTATGTCTTACGTAGAACGAAAAATAAAAAATCATAGAAGTTTAACCAAAACACCGCTAAGTAAAATAAATTTCCGTAAAAGCAGTGTTCAAAAAAATTCTTTTCCTAATGTGCAGAATTCCTGAAATATAAACAAAGAACCTAAGGACCGAATTTGGACAACCGTGATTTTGTTGATGTTCCTCTCTGCTCGAATTTTTATTTTTTATTTATTTTATTTTGCCTTGGTAAGGGAGCTGTATGAGTGTCGAAATCTATTAACTATTAAAAAAAAATTTTATTGTGGTTTGATAATAAAAAGAAAAAGAAAGATATAAATAAAATAGAGAAGGAAGGGGATTTGGTTGACAGGTTTCAACAAATTTTGCATTAGCAAAACCAGCTGGAGATTAAAGACACGCATAGGTAAACACAAAAAAGATTGTGTAAATGGTAACGATAATATAGGTCTTACGGAATATGCATATACATGCAGCCATGTCTTTGATTTTGATTATGAAAATATTAAAATAATAGCGAGAGCAAATATCTCTAATAGACGAAGGATTGTGGAGTCAATTGTCATTAAGAAATATTTTGATAATTGTGACAACCGGAAAACTGAAAGGTGGCATACCAGCAATTACTAATAATGCATTTTAAATTAATAACTTGTTTTGAATTCAAAGCTTTCTCACACGCTCATTAGACGACTGATGTTTGAGTTTGTATTTATATGTGTGATTGCTTATCTACATACTTTATATATACTATAAGTTTTCGCAATATTCAGTTTTTATTTAACCAAGCAGCTGTTCGTTTATCGTTATTTATCCGTCGTCAATTATAACCCACAACTTAATGTTGTGTTCGTTTCTCTCTTCGTCTTTCTAACATGTGATTTTATTAGACGGTTTAGCTTCCATTTTTTCAGGAGGTTAAACTTAAACAATTTAATCAAATTTAGACTTTGATTTTAGTTTAATTCAACCTTGAAAAAGACCCAAAGCCATGTCGAAACTTCGTTTAAATGTATGGATGTGGAGACTTTGATTTATTATGAGTAATAGCGAAATAGATAAAAGTTAAAGGCCTAATTTAAATACCTCCTTTGTTGTTAATCAAAGCTTAGTTAGACTATCGTTTCTGAATCAACATTGACATTAACCTAAATCGAGGCAGATGCTTAAAATAAAGAGTTAGATGAAATTTGTCATACATCAGCTAAATAAAGCCCGAAAAACAATTTCAGGGGAAAAATCAATGTATAAGTTGAATTCTTAATTTTTTATTTGCTTGAGTAATTTGATACCTGTGACATATTTTTATATTTTTTTACCTGTTCGGTAGCGAGGTCCAAGAAATAGGCAAAAAACAGCCAATTTTAGCGTCAATATTTGGTCCTTAGATTCTTGGTATTATTTTCAGGAATTTTGCACATTAACTTGATTATTGGAAGCTAAAGAGGATTTTAAATTTTATTTTATTTTTTTTTATAGGGGGAAAGAAAGTAAAAAGTTTTCTTTTAAGATTGTAATGGGATCATTTTATGGTTGTTGTCCAAATTTAATCGTAAGATACTTGGTTGTTTTTTATGAAATTTTTCACAATAATTTTTTAATTTTAAACGTCTAGATACAGTTTTTATTTAAAAAAATTGTAAATTCTCTAATTTCTACATTTGCTTTAATAAAAAATTCCTCCCTTATTTTCAGTTTTCCTTCTCAACTATCTTTTGCTACTTTTAAAAATCCTACACATTTAGGCAACGAAGTCAAGATTTAAACAAAATAGAACCAACAAAGTATTTGCTGAATGAGCTGCTGTTGTATGGAATTACTTTAAAATCAGTTTAGGAAACTTTATCCACGAGAAACTATATTTGAATTTTCTTTAAAGTTATTTTAATATTCCCTAAAAATTCAAGTAAGGAAATAAAAATTTCAAACAAAAACTAAAACAAAATGAGATTTTTGTATTAAGCAATTGAGATGAGAAATCTTTTCAAAAATAACTTTAGAAAATATATCCTGACAGTAAACGTGTTTAATATTATAAAAAAGGGATGTTTTAACGAACCTTGAAAACTCAAGAAAAAGCTGTTAAATTCATTGTAGGAAATATTTTTAAATCTTGTAAAGATTAAAGGAAGCAAATTAAATAAACTTATGAATTATAAATAGCCAATAAAATTTTTTAATTAGGCTAATTTATGCCCTCTCAAAGATCCAGGTCAGCAAATAGATATTTTAGAAAAATAATTTCAGAAGGTATGATGGATTTTATATGATCTACGAGTATTTCAATAATTTTAGGCTATTTAAAAAATTTCAATGGCTTCCTAAAAAAATTTAACGGATTTCAAAGACTCTAATGTATTTAAAAATATTTCCAAATGTATCAAGGGATTTTCTGATATCCCGGAGAATTTTCAAAATTTCAATGCAATTTGAAACCCTGTTAGAGAACTCAAGATAATTGGCAGATGTTTGTTGTGTAAAGGTTATTTGTGGCTAAAGAGTTACTCGATGAAAAAATAAATTTTGGTATTGTGTACTTTTTCAAAAAATTATCTTAAAAAACTGGGGAATAAGGTTTCATGCATGTAGAACCCACTTGGAAAACAGACGTACAAATGGACGTACGTTGGCACGCACTTTGGCACGTCGTTTCTGACGTCATTTTATACTTTAAGCATGAAGGAGAATTCACAAACAAACCACTTGCAAAGCCCGGTTGGTATGGGCGGGATTTTTGAATTCGTTATTCTAAAAATACCCAATTCCCTTATAGAAATAACAAATATTAAACAATTAATCAATGTTTCGTCAATATTCATCACTTTCCTCAACAAATTCATTCATTCTCTTGTCATTGTTAAGGGGAACATTTACATTGCACAAGAAGGCTTTTGCAGTTTTTATGTTTTTTTAAATTAGAATTCGGAATAAAATAATTAAATTTGATTGCATTTACAAAATGTTTTTTCTATAGCCTCTTTGTAAAAATGTTTTGAATTAAATAAAAGCATAGAGACTTCAGAAAAATTCATTTATATGCTGTAAAATTGGTTATCCATTTAGACACTTTATGTTAAAGTTAGAAAACAAATAAAATCTGATTTTCGCAACGACCCTACTTTACTTCTAATAATATATTTGTACTTTTAAAAAATAACATATCTAATTAAATATTTTTTCATTGCATAAAGAATAAAGTTACCGACCGACGACCAGTGTTCCCAATCTTGGGAACTTTTTAAACTGCGTTTGCGTCGCGCCGACTACCCCATTGGTCACTGCTAGCGCGCTGATTTTGAATTATATAAATAATAAAATTTAGTATTTATGATAAATAATGATTAGAAAATACATTTAAAGTAATATTTTAATCCTAATTTAGAATTTTGAAGAAACGGGTGAAAAAATTATTCTTATTTCTGAAAATTCAATGATTCTAATAGAAAATTCATCATTTTAGTTGTAAATATATATTTTTTTTATTAGAAATCAACTAGGACCGTTAAATATTTAATTCTTAGAGTTGACAACTTATCTACTGCTGAGAATGAATTTTGAAACTGAAATTTAATTTTTTAACTTACAAATTTATCTGCTTAAATGTTGGTTGACAATTTATCTTTTTTAATTTGAAATGCATTTATTTAATTAAAAATTCTTTTTTATTTAATCGTCAGCTGCAGACAAAGATGCCTTTCAAGGATCCTATTTTATAAATGAAGTCATACTTTTACTTGAACCCAATATTAAATTAAGTGAATACTTTAAATCAGAATTTTTCTCCGCTCTATTTAATAATATCTGGAAAGATTTTAACTTTCTTACTTAAGATGAGTTTTGACATTCTTTCGTATTATTCTAAGGTTTTTTTTAAATTAAAGTGCGCTCTAGAATTATATTTAATTATTCTTTAATAAAAAAATAAAATAATTGCTGTTGAGATTCATGAACTTAAATTACTTTAAAATCAAAATCACTATTTTCTAATTCAGGTTTTCTTATAGTTATTACAAAAGTGTATGATATAACACTTATCAGTGCATTAATTATTTATTGCTAATTATTTTTTTGTAACTTTAGTAAATTTTATTCTAAGTCACGTTTTCGGAAATAAACCAAAATTTAATTTTAAAACTCGACGAGATTAGTCATTGCGGCAAGAAAGAAGTGATTTATTTCTCTAAATACAGCATTCGTAACCTCTTTTTCATTAAAATCGAATTTTTTGTATCTTTTACACAAAAATCTTATTTCAGGATTAGAGAAACTCTATTTTGGCATTTCGCAATCATTATTTATTATAAATATTACATCTGAATATTTTTACTATTCAAAGTTTGCGCGCTAACAGTGACCAATCGGGTTGTCGGCGCGACCCAAGCGCAGTTTAAAAAGTTCCCATGATTGGGAACACTGCCGATGTCTTACCAAAGATATTAGGTCCTAGATACGGCATGGGTCAGTGGTGGGGACGACCGATATATATATATCTAACTACATTTCCTTTCATATCGAGGTGCTGCCCTCTTCAACTTTTCGACGTTTCTATGGCAACCGCGTCCACGAAC
>JAAAKG020151976.1:0-31226 GCA_010014905.2 Druon quercuslanigerum
AAAAGACCCTTCAGAGGCAATCTGAAGGCTTTCGTGGAGCTACCAGAAGAAATAGCGGCGTGACTTTTGCGCACAGGACACCTGAAGGTGGGATGGATGTCCTGTCGAGTGCGCAAGAAGACGGAGACGCTACGGTGCTACCGCTGCCTAGGCTTTGGCCATATGTCAGCAACGTGTGAGGGCCCAGACCGTCAAAGGGCCCGTTGGAGATGCGGCAAAGAGGGTCATAGGGCTGCAACGTGCGAAAGCACACCGCAAAGGACACCTCTGCGCCGCAAACGACGAAAAGCCCCGGACAGACCATCATCCGGAGACGATGTGGTGCTTGATGTATAGGTAGGCAGCCTTGTTAAGAAGCCTCCCATACGCGCAAGCTAATAACGTAACTAAAGAAAATAAAATTCTAAAAAATGTTATGGTACATTGAAAAGTCCCCACTTTTTTCGATTTTCAGCGAAAAATCGCTTAGTTTCAAAACCACTGTGTACCTTTTTACCTAATAACTTTACGGAAAAGTGTTCCACAGATAAAAAAATTTGACTTAATTTCCCGTGATTCCAAAAAAAGAACAATGTTCTATCTCTAATAGGTCATAAGTTATGACCCCTCAAAGTTGACCATTTTTGCATGTATATAGGGGCAAAAAACTAGTTTTGTTTTTTGAAAATACCTCGTTTCCTGCAAGTTGCACGAAAAAATTGAGACTCTCAAAAAAAATTGTAGACACGATTTTTTCGGGAATTTCACTCTTTTTTCCGACGTAATGATTAGATATATCTACTCTTCGTTGCTTCTCGGAAATAAGTATACTACCAATAGATTAGGTATATACGTGCTAGAATAATATCCCACAAGATTATTGGTGACAGGCGATAGTACTCAGGGTTCCAAGTAGGAAGCTTATGATTTGATCCCTGTGCCAGTACCAATGGAAATTTTCTATGTACTTTTACCGGGGCTTTGGTGGTTCGGAACTCACTTTAAATTTTAAACTGTAAATCCTCAGAAGTGATAGTTATCTCCCAAGGAGCAGAGGCTCCATGTCGAGGAGAAAATTGCTTGAGGGTCGCTGGTCGATTTCGAGTAATGAATACGCACACATACACTTACATAACATACCAGGCCAGTTCGCTGAATGTGAGTATCTAACTAATGACCTCAGAAGGACCGCTCCATCCACCCTAACCTGGCAGTCTTTTCTCCTACCGCCTAACTAGGAGGAGGCTGCCGGATGACAGAGTTGATGCTCATTTTGCTATTCAAAGAGCTTTTGAGTTATTCACTGTGCTATGGGTTGCCTGACACCCGAGAGGTATATTTCCTGAACGTAGGAAAAACGAAATGCACGGATATCTAATGCGGCGAAAGTGCCCAGATTCAGTATACTGCCTTAAGAACAGATACAAGTGTGGCACAATGGACTGTATAGCATGAGCACTACAGTGGCCTTTCACGAGCTTCCTGGCCATATAAAATTAATCAAATCAATCATCTCCTACAAAACCCCTGAAATAATAATTTTGACTAATACGGGAACGCACACATATAGACACACATACTGGTTATTAACAATATAAAACGGAATTAATAATGCATACCAATGTCAGCAACTTCTTTGGCGACTGGTCTATCTGTACGAGACTCATGTATAAGCACCACAGGTTTAGCAGTAGCAACTTCAATGACTTCTGCTAAGATTTCGAATAGAGTGATTGGTAAAGAAGGGACGAGATGAACAGCTAAGACCAATGGGCGACTTTCTAAAGATGGCGGCGGTATGGGTGCGTATGTTCGAGGCACAGCTACGTTCGAAGGACCTTTAGCTTTCTAAAAATGAAAGATAAACTTTTTATCAACTACATATCATTGTATTATCACATACTATCATATCTCTAATCAGAATAGCAAAAATGACGTCTCTCGAAAAATGTGACCCATGTACAGTCTATTGAATGAGGCACATTATTTTCGAAGTATTTTTTTACCGTGAATTCGTTCCCAAAAACTCTTATTTAATTGATATTCGTAACTTAATTCTGTCATACAAATTTTGTAATCTTAATGTCGAATAATAAAGAATATTTGATTTTTTATAGTATGACATAATTTCTATGTAGTTTTCAATTTTAAATACAACTTATCTAACGCACAAAAACCTAATCCTATAATCTAACTTAACACTACCTGCATACAACGCGGTTCCCTAACGTATAATATCGGACGCTTTGGAGTATCTAATCTTCTCGGAATAAGCCTACTTTAATTATGGGTTATAATTATGTAAGAATATAATATTCAGGAGAAAATTTTAACAAAATCTGTTAAATATTGTTGGAATTTAACCTAAATGGGACTGTATACTATTTACATTAATGAAGAGGATTCTTAATTATTCAAATCCTACCTTACAGCAAGATATGATGAGGCAGTTTATATTTTATTTTGAAATACGCAGTTTCGCTATTGGTTAGAAGGGTATTTCTAATTGACTCAATATCATTCAATTGTTTTTCGTAGAAGTTTCTTGTTATCATATAAACTTGGTCCTTAATATATCTAATCGAGAACTTGTCATGTAATTCCTTAACTGTTTTAGTATCATCTATAATATTAAGGCATTTATTATTTTATTGTTAACACTTAACCCACCTTTAACTTTTAAACAATAAAGGGTAGAGCGTACCTATAGATTTGTATCCCTTCTTACACGCCTCTGTGATTTGCTTTCCAGAGTTAAGAGATTTATCTAGATGTTGCCAAAGGTAACTAACGGATTTGCTAATTTCAACGTTATTAATAAAGATCGGACTAGAAGAAGTTGTTGTGCGTTACCTTTTTGGGCCTTATTACACAATCTGAGAAAAATTTGACATGACTTGAGTTTACATTGACGTTTATTATATGTGGGAAAAGGCCCGCAAGCGGGAAACCCCATTGGATTGGATTATTTATTTTATGAAAGGAAAGTAAAGTAAAGTAGAGAAGAAGAGTGGGAAGGGGATAAAGGGGTCGAAAATGAAAGTAGCTGATTGACTTATTTCATCAGAAAATCTTTTGGCATCGCGTGTTTAGGTTGAAAATTATATTTCCCTAGAAAAAATATGTTCAAAAGGTGATAATGATGTGCATTTGTAAAATTGTGTGGCGGTTTCTTTAATATACTCTGAGATGTATGGTAATTAAAATTCTCTGTGAAGGACAGAGTTTTTAGTGTATCTAGGGGTCTTTGTGATACGTCTGAGGAATTTATTCTGTATGATCTGAATATGATTATTGTTGCTTTTTGATGCACCTCCCCAAATTGTACATGCATAAGTTATGATTGGTCGGATAAACATTTTGTAAATTAGGATTCCATTTTCAGGTTTTAAGGTAGAATGTCTGTTAATAATAAATTTAATCGCGAGATAACTCCTAGAGCTTTCCCCTTAGTTTCGTGGATATGTTGCTTCCAGTTAAGACGATTTTGTAGTTTACCCCCGAGGTATTTCATGGAGGTTTTCCATTCTATTGGTTTATTAAACATTTTAGGTGGATCTATGTTAGCTGGCCTTCTGACTGAGAAAAGAATTGATTCTTACTTTGCTACGTTAATTTTTATTCTCCAGAGTTTAGCCCAAGCCTCAGTAAGTTCGAAAGTTTTGTGAAGTAGTTTAAAAATTTTTGGAACTGACCAGGAGGAAGTGAATAGCGCGATTTCGTCTGCATATAATCCAATCGAAACTTCGGAGATGTCGTTAACGTAGATGATAAAGCATACTGGACCTAGAATGCTGCCTTAGGGCACAGCCGCTCGGATGGATTTCTTTTTTGAAAGTATCTGGCCTATTTTGACTGAGAATTTCCTGTTGGAAAGATAAGAGTGTATGAAATAAATAAGTCCTCTTGGAAAATTGCAATTTATCAGTTTTCTGAGCAGTCCTACATGCCAGACACTGTCAAAATCTTTTTTCTACATCGAGAAAACAGCTCGAGTATGCTTTCTTCGATTGAAATTTAAACTAATGGTTTCTAATGTCTATTAGTTAGTTTAAGCATCATTTGTTGGTTAGAGTGACCTTTTTTAAAACCGTATTGTTGTGATTTACGGATGCTGTTTACCTCGATGTGGTAATTTACGCGAGTGAGTATTATTTATTCAAAAACTTAGCTCATATTATTTAATAGAATAATTGGTTTGTAGCTGCTTCGATGGTATGGATTCTTGCCTTTTTTCTGAAAAACTAGAATATGAGCTATTTCCCAAGTTTCAGGAAAGTAGCTCATTGAATACTCGCATTTAAGATAAGTGCAAGGAGAGTTAGGCACGAGATAGGAAGCTTTTTGAGGACTAAATTTGAAATTCAATCAGGGCCGAGTGCTTTCTTATTTTTAGTGTTTTTAATGTGTTTGGTTAATTCCTCATAGGTTATTTTCTTGAACTTATCGGTGTTTGGGGTTTTGAGGGATTCGGAAACAATTTTTTCACATTCAGTAATGTGTTGCGGTTGGGACGGCTCGTCGTGTGGAGCGAAGTTTCTTTCATAATTAACAGCTAAAAGATTTGCTTTGTCGGATGGAGAATGTGCAAACGTTTGATCTGGTTTTTTGAGAGGGGAAATATTATTTCAGGGCTTCGTTAGGGCTTTAGTCATCCTATTCAAATTTTTAATCTGTGCTCCTGCACTTTAATTGATATTGTTTAACGCAGGTGATTGATTGTGTTTTTGAGAATGCAGCTTTTAGTTTTACAATGGGTTGGGCAGAGGGGCCGAAGCGTGAAAGGCAGTTTTTATACTAGAGGTAAGATTAGTTATGGCTTCGTCAATGTGATCAGATTTTGTTAGCGTGGGTTCAAAATTAACTTGAGTTTCTAGAGTGGAATTTAATATTAGACAGTTCGCTTTGGCGAAGTTATAGCGGGGTGTGACCGGGGCCTTTTTACAATTAGTGTAAAGTCTCAGGAGAACTGGTCGATGATCTGAGTCTAATTCATTAATGGTTATGTTTGGTGTTGTAAGGGGAAAAGGTATGCGAGTCTAGTGTAGAGACAGACATATTTATCGTTTATGAATTCAAATTATTGTTTTCCAATATTGGTAGTTGATATGCGATTTCAAGCTAAGTGTTTAGCATTCATGTCTCTTGCAGCAATTACCGAAGGTGCTAGTTTAAAATTTTTTCTGTAGTTATTTTTTGTACATTCGCGAGAGGAAGTCTGGTAAAGCGAGATGATGGCATATAGTTTTCCATGAATTTTTATTTGTATAGTTGTAGCTTCCAGGATTTTAAGTTCAGGAATTATTAGTTCGTGGTGGTAGTCACGGACTAGATTGATGTTTACGGATTAGCGAAGTAAAGTCTCACTGAGCAAGCAGATAGTGATTTTATTCGTATGGAGGTATGCGGCTAATTCGTGCCTTTTTTTAAGGAGGCCCTAAGAATTCCGAAAAACGATTTTTAGGGTTTTATTATCAAAGGTGGCCATTTTCGATAGCAAGTGACAGTATATTACTTATAATCTCGGCGGTTGAATTTATAGCTTCGATAATGTTAATTTTCCCCTCATATTATCAGTGGTTAAAGTTGTATTTCGTTTTAATAGATTTACAAGATTTATTTTGATCTCCTGCGAGGGTGCATATTTATCGGGGCAATAGTTAAGGTATTTTTAATTTGTGGGCCTGGAATTTTCTTGGCAATAAGTGGCTTAGCTCGTGTGCTAGTAATTCTCGGTGTTTTCGATGGTTGCACAGTTTGAGGTTTAATCGCGTGCGCTTTTGAAGTAGATGCGACGGCAGTGCTGTAGAGTTGTAATTTTTGCGGTCGCTGAGCACTGATAGGTGGGGTGTGTTCAATAGTAGGATTTTCTTTTGGTGCTGTCTTTACAGCTGTTTTATCAGGAGCTCTTTTTTTACGCGAATTATTAGGTTTTGGTTTATTGATTGAAGGCTTTCTGAAGGCTTTTTAAAAAGCAGAACAACCTCTGTATTGAGCGGGAATCTATGTCACTTAAAGCATTGGGGAGTTTCCTTCGGGTTAACATAGGGCTCGACTTTTATTTTAATATATGTAATAGCTTTGGTAAGGTTCTCTTGGTTTGTCGGTTTCTCATGCGCGCAACTGATGTAAAAGTGTATCCTTCCTTTTTAAGTTCAGAGTGTACTAGGTCTTCCGGGTACGCGAGAGGCATGTTTCTTATTACTAGGTTGATAGGTGGAGAGTCAATGCTTTTATATAGATAATATTGAAAGCCTTGCTCATACAGATTGGAAATAATTTTAGGATAGTGCTCAATATAGGCCACGCTAAATGAATAAACGCCTGACCCCAGATTGTTTTTTAGATTGACCTCTTTCTTTTAAATTTAACTCTTTTTTTGAAAATTCGCTTTTTATTTCCCTACATTGGAGCCTAAAAAATCAATTTTAATAGCTAGAAAAGAAGATATTGCATTTATCTTTGTCTTTTTGTTACTTTTAAAAATTCACGAAATAATAAACGTTTTAGGACTTTAATCGGCTTGTACTGTAAGGTATTTTTAATAGGATTTGCCGATGAATATTTTTCTTTAAGTGTATTTAAATTATTGCCAGAAGAAAGTACTTCATACTGCATCAAGTTGCAGCCATCTTCATTTCGCATTGCTGACTGATGTACGACTGCGCAAGTCGAGGCGCAGATATATTTTCCCAGACTGGCTAGGACTTCCTGTAATACCAGCGCCCTATTTTTCACTGTGGAATTTATACAAATTCTTTCGAACCGAATCAAAGATATTCACGACTTTTCCACATTTCGTAGTGGACTGAATTTGGCTTCCTACCTAATGCACTTAGTTATTAATGCTTCGTACAAAATTATTTAGAGTTTAAGTGTCCATCTTAGACCCCATTAGATCCTCTTAAGGCGGCAATTATATACTTAGTCCCCTTTTCAATGAACTCAGCCTCTCAAATGACTATTAGATCCACCTAGAGAAATTCAGTACAACATTTTAGGAACCCCTTAAATCCGCTTAAGATGAACATTCTATATACTTAGTCAGTTTCGCAGTAAACGCAACCTTATAAATTTCTTTCAGATCCACTTATAGAAATTCTGTAAATGATAATATAGTGTTTTAACGTCCGTTTAAGATCCCCTTAGATGCTCTTAAGACGGCAATTATATAATTGGTCACTTTTCCAGTGACTGCAGCCTCTTAAATGACTGTTAGTTCCACTTAGAGAAATTCCGTATACACTTCTTAAAGCCCCTTAGATCCTCTTAAAATGAAAATTCTATATTCTTAGTCCACAGTAAAAACAAATGGATCAATTTTGTTACATTTTCAGGTTTTCGAAAGAGGGAAATCGCTTTCGACCAACATTATAAGGTTTTCGTTTTCGATCAACATGAGCTAACCCATAGAAAATCATTCGGTTTGGTTTCGATTCATCGGATTCACGGGATTGAATTCAAGAAATCCTTGCTTTTAAGAGAATTGGATGCACGGATTGAAAAATGGATCCCGTATACATTCGTATTTAAGTTGGTGTTGATTTATGAATGCAGAAGTATTGATAAGTGAGTTGCAGATGCATTCGGATTGAATTTTGGGTATTGAGATTGGGATTTAATTTTGGATTGAAAGATGGATTGTTAAGGGTTAAAGAGGATGTAAAAATTGCTGTTTTTTTAGAATGATCCCAATTAGTCCGAACTGCAAAAAAAATTTCAGAAATAATTACAAAATATTTCAAATGACAAAAACACGCGCGCTCAAGCGCGCGATCGGTTTGGTGTGAGTTTCAGAAGCACGTTATGTTGCACTTTTTATAAAATGGTGGCATGAAACTTCTGAAAACTTTGTTGATATTTTATAAGAATAGTTTCGAATTCTTACCTGAATTTCGACGACAGGAATTTTTTCAGACTCATCGTTCGCATTTGTGGACGTTTCTTCAGTTAAGGTATTTTTATTTTTGCTATCATGACCATCCATCTTTTCGGTATTGATTTCTTGACACTTTGTAATCATTAACTTGTTCTCGCTGATTTCATTTTTCTTCTCAAAAACAACTTCTTTACGGGGGACGAGGATTTCTTCGTTTTTAGGTTTGCAAGAAGATCCATCTGTATAACTCTATAAAGATTTGATCAAAAAGATTGATGGCAGTACCATTGATTAAAAAAGGAGAGGGCAAAAGCGTGTGCTTTAGGAAAGGGACAGGAACTACAGATAACGTTTATGTTCTTAACTAACTATTCAATAGGAACCTAAGGCGGAAGAAATGGAAACTATTCCCACTGTTTTTAGGCTTTAAGGCAGCAGTTTCCTTAGTTAATAGGAGGGTGTTATAGACAGTCATAAAAGAGAGACGAGTAGACGTATGTAGGCCTAATAGAGAGGATAAATAAAATATTTGTGGGTACTAAGATATAGGTGAAGATAGGAGATAATAGATGTGAGGAATTCTGGAGAGAAAGGGGGCTCAGGCAAGGGTGTCCGTTGAGCCCACTTCTATTTAGTAATCTTGCGTCAGAAATAAAAAGGTTATATTAGAGTACGAATGGAAGATAAGTATGGAGTATCGGAAAAAGAAGGTTCAAGGCCGACTTGAAGTTGAGAGTGTGGATGTTTTATGTGTTAGTATGATCAGTGTTAGGCTACGGAGTGGAAATTTGAGGATGGAAAGAACATAAGAGAGTTAAAAGTTTGCACACGAGATTTTTAAGATGGGTTATGGGAGTGAGTTGGAGCTGTCTAGGTTATGTTTAGGGAAAGAATAAGACGAGAAAAATGGTGGTTAGGCAAGTGAAAGGAGCCTGGAACTTCAAAGAAAAACTAAGAAGGGGAGATCGAAGAAAAATTCCACAAGCATGTGCACGAGAGGGTGTGGATAAAGAGAGGGGGGAACGTGCGGTGTTCAAAATGGGATGATGAGGAATATGAAATGAGGTGTGAAAGTGGCATGCAATTTAAGGGCAGAGAGTAGAAGGAAATAAATGACATATGCAGGCAAGGCAAGAGAATGAATGATAGAAAAAAATGCCAGATTAAAGGTACATTAGTTGATATAGAATGATTAATACGCAGGGGGAACGAGAGTACCTGAAAAAGATTAAAAAGAAAAGCAGATGGAATAGAGTAGTAAGATTCAGAATGAAAAAGGATGAAAAAGCATGTACGTATTGGATGATTCTGAATGAAAATGATCAGGGTGAGAAATGAATGAAGAATATGGAAGATCTTAGAGAAAGAGAGAGGGCTCGCTGCACAAAGTAGGAAAAAAGCCAAAAAATAGTCCGAAAGAAGGAGAGTTACGAAGTGGTGTTGCGCACAACAGTCCAATTTTGAAATTGATAGTTGTAACAGGAAATGCAAGCCCGGGGCAAACTCGCCAGAGTTTAGAACAAATAATAATAATTTAAGACGACATGTAGCAGATAGTTAGTACGATAGTATAAGGTTCGCTTGTAAGAATACATGTAATGGTTATGTAAATACTTTCGAACTCATAAAAAGGAGAAAGTATAACAAATAATAAAAGAAGGGAATTGGTAGCACTACTTGTATGTTGTAAATTGTATAAGTTTTAAAAAGCTCGGTATGATGCACTTTTTAATAAATTCTGGGATGAACTTTCCGAAAACTTCGTCAATATTTAATAAGAAAACTTTCAAATTCTTACGCTACTTTCGAAGACAGGAATCTTTTCAGACTCATCTTTCGAATTTGTGGATGGTTCTTCAGTTACGTAATTTTGATTTTGACTCTGATGATCATCCCTCTTTTCGGTATTGATTTCTTGACACTTTGTTACCATAGACTTGCTCTCACTGATTTCAATTTTCTTCTCTAAAACGACATCCTTACGGCGGGTGAGGCTTTCTTCAATTTTATTTTTGCAAGAAGATCCGTCTGTATGAATCTGCGAAGACTGGATCAAGTTCATTTTTGACTTTGTGGAGTTTTGCACTTTTATAGTATCCTTGTCCATCTTTAGTCTATAAAAAAAATTTAAGTTAATTATTATTAGTATTTCGGATTGTTATATTTTAAGTTACTAAGCCACTTTTATTGATGGAATATTATTTATCATCAGTTCTAAAATATTTCATAACCGTATGGATTATTTGCGCGCAGACAATCTGAAAGTGCTCACGTTGTTGAACAGTTTTATGTTTTCAAGCACCTGTAAGTTCCTGAAAATTTTCGGGTTCTGGAGCACTTTCTGGAGATTGAACAGTTCAGGATTCTACAGCTTACGTTTTAACCATAACACTTATTGCAATGACCTAGTTCACGCACTTTTATCACAAACAACTATTAAAGGTTATAAAATAGTACATAAACAAACAATTTAAGCATACGTTCGCTCGATGCACAAGCGTGCATACTAGTACATATACGAGTACACGTTTATGTCGGACAGGAATGAATAGTATAAACAATTAAATGCATATGTTGTGATACAGCTTTCTACAGAAAAATTCATGAAATAAATTAAAAATATGATTGTCTTGTCCATTATTATAACGTAAGGTAAACGCCCCAGTGATGTTGACGCCAAGTTTGTTGTTTTAAATCTGATTCTAAATAATTAAAATTCGATTTGATGCTGTAAAATACTAAAAATAATAAAAGTTTCTTAATTAAATGTTATTTTAACATGTTTCTAACAATGTATTCGAATTATAACCAAATCTTACGATTATTGGGACCAGCACTATTGCTCGGACATGTACCTTATATATATCTACATAACTTGGGATATTAAAATAAGAATATATTGTACTTATAAAAAGCTGCGCTATTAAAATAGGAAACTTCTCAGAGAGTTCAAGATATTGATTTTACATTGAGCTTTTTCTCTCCAGAACTCAAAAAATATTATAAGCTTAATTTGAGTGAAGATTGCACTACGTGATACACCTAACATTTCTGTTTTTATATTTTAATTTCAATTATAATTTTTAATTGAAAAACTGGTATGTAAGGTAATAAAAGAAAAAAATTACAGAAATCTAGGGGCAGGCTTTAAACACTTTGTAATAATATTCACTTCAATTTAAAAAATGGAATAGTATATTGTGCTATAAGTGCAGAAAGTAGACAGTTCTACACGAGTGTGAAGATTCCTGTTCGCGCCAGTGGCGAATTGAATAAGAGTTGTAGGCAAGTTGGAGACGAGCCGAAGATGAGCCGATAGCAAATACTGGAAACTTCAGAATCGTTGCAACTGTGTACTTTCAGCATCTGTTGCACACGATATTTTTTGTAATAAATTCAGGAAATTTTTAATTTGAAAAACACTAAAAACAAATTTTTAGGAAGTTTGTGGTAATTTTTGGAAATATATGGTGAAATTACTAAGAATTACGGAAATTTATAGAAAATTGTTAAGTTACCGGAAATTTCAGATCGCAAAATATTTTCGGAAACTTTCAGTAATGTATCAGTAATGTATGATAATTGACATGTAATTTATGGAACTTATCACTTCGAGTTTCTTCAATGACTATTCACTACTCATAATCAGTGTCTGAAGCGTCAAACCATAAGGACGTGAGGTTATGACTCCGTTAGTCCTGGGAAGTAATTCCGAATCGAAATAAGCAACCACAACAGCTACAAAATTCAATATGACTTAAATTGCGTTCGCACAGCAGTTAGAAAAAGTAATCTTGTTCAAAGAACGAAAGTGCACCAGGTAGGAAGTCTTTTTATAACTGCTTTTTACCACGGTTTTAGAATTGGTCACTTTCTGCACGCAATAAATGCCTTGAAAAGTGAATATTCCTTGCATATGTCACAACAAAATTATACTCTTATACATTTAACCTTTTCCAGAGTATTGCTCAAAACAGTAGAGAGAATAAGTATGTCAATGTGCAGATTGAGGTTTGGAAACAGTACGATAATGAGGGTGGTGAAGCTTTCATATTAAATTTAAGCGAATGGGAATAGATATTAACCAAAAATGAAGTGACCCTCTTATAGAGGAGGGTGTTATGGAAGAGTGTGGCTCCAAAAATAAGGGGCCCTACGAAGAGGCATCAAGAGCATGCATAGCCGTCAAAGGTATGGATGCAAATTGGGATCTACGCTCTGCTCTAGGGACCTTACCGTTATTAAGTTAAAACTCAAGGGGAGAAGCGGCGAAAAAGTAACGGTGTATATAGCCTTGGCTTATTTCCTAGGTGATGCTGAGGGTCCCCTTACCCCCAGAGAGGTGGAGGCTCTAATTCAGCGCAGCTAAGAGCTCAGAATTTCTTTTTTGTTTGAATATGATGCGAACTTCCACCATACAGTGTAGAGGAGCATAAATATTCACGCCAGAGAAAGACATTTAATTGAATACCTAGCGGGTACTGAGCTGAAGATTCTTAAGCATGATTTGACTCTATTATCAGAAGAACTGAGAAGCAAGAAAATAGGTTGCAAAGACTTATGAAGAGTCTATCTTGGACTGCAAATATATCTTGTTCAGATCAGCTCTAGGAAAAACGGCAGTTTCAAAAATCTAAAACCCCCAGGAATACAGTTTGTGACCCATAAAAAGAGGAACTCAAAGGCAATTTTAGGAAAGGAGCAAAATGGTGTAACAACCACCTGGAGAAATTTCGTAAAAATACTAGAGCGTTATATAACATGGCAAACAGAACTAAATTTCCTTTAGACTGGGACATCTATAAGACGGCTCAGTTTGAATGGAATAAAAACATCAGAATTTAAAAACAGGAAAATTAGAGGGGCTTCCAAAAGGAAGCCAAGAATATTTCTGAGAGACCGCAGTTCCACAAGATCCTGGCAAAAACGGAAGCTCGCTTCGGGCTTATTAGGTTCTGTGATCGCAAGTTGATATCAAAAGGCGGAATGGTCTGTTGGGTCTTTCTGTCCCTATAAAACACGGGGGAAGTATCGCGTGTATCCAATGTCTTTACAGAAAGGCATAGATTTCGTCTTCCTACACTGCTGCTAAACATTTCCGGCAGATCAGTTTAACGTACTTTATTCTGAAGATGCTAGAGATGTTGATCGAGAGATATATCAGAAGAAAAAAGAAAGGAAGGTATGCTGCGGCCATCTTCTTGAACATAAAGGGTGCCTTTAGCAGTAGCCCCCCAGAAGTCATCTTTTGAAAGCCTTCAAGGAGTGGCGTGACAGACCATTAAGTTAGCTGGATAGTAAGAAAGCTATGCCAGAGGCGACTCGAAGCCACATAATATTTTTTGTCTTAGTGCACCATAAATAAGACGTTGAACGTGTGCAAATGTCTATTGTGGGCCTTGGAGCAATAAAGATTTAGTTGATGTTTTCGAGCCGTATTAATGATGTTCTTTAACTTTTGTGCTCACTGGGTCACGATATTCCAACACTTGATTCTTCTCCTAACCCAAGTTTTGTGTTTACGAATGTTACGCATCTATGAATTAGCAGAACGTCCATTCGGCTGTCATCGCGTATTTCCGTATGGCACTGTTTTATCTCTCGAGCAGGTTAGTTACGTAAAATGCAAGTAGGATGTTCTTGCACCCAAACCCTCATTTGTAGGTTATTTAACGCCATGTGCCAATTTAAAAATACTTACGAATCACTACTGCCCATGCCAGAGATATCCGCGTTCTGACACCATTGATTCGGCACCCTGGCAAAGGTTTTGGACAGGAAGTCTTTAAACAAAAGAAGGTATTAAAAAAATGCAAATCAAACCGATTAGAAGTCAATTTGCAATCTATTTGAATCCGTATACCCACATACCAACAACAAGTTCAATTTGAACACACACTTAAATCCGTGTGAATTCGTGGTCTGCTGAATTGGGATGAATATGCATTACACACGCGGATTGAAGATGAGGTTCAAACGTACACTGCATTTTTACATTAATTAAAAATCGTATCATTACAAAGAATATATTTGTTTTAGTTCATTTCAAATACATTTTTAAATGACTCAATTTACTTGTATAATATTGGCCACATTACGCGTGCGACGTGCATGACGTGTGCACGATATTATTATAAATTATGGCCAATTAGGGCAGATCACTTTCGGCTGTCGTCTTGTCGTTATTTCCTATCGTTTACCCTATCGTTTTTCCCATCGCTTTTCTGTGGTCGTAAAAAAACTACATGAAAGAAATGACAAAAAAAAGATGACACGCTTTTCATCTTTTTCCTATCATAAATTTTCGTAAAGGCATCGTCCTCAAGTGACTTTGTGTTCTCTTTGCCTTGTATTTTTGACTTCCGCAAAATTTTTTAGGAATCAATTTTTTATTGAAAAATATGAAAAAGCACATTATTTTAACCCAAATAGCGTATATTAATTATTAAAAATTTTATTTGATATTAGAGTTCTTTGGGCAAACAGTTTTTCTCGATTTTCTCAGTTCGAGTGAGATTGAACTTATGTATCTTTTAGCTTGTATGGCAGAATAACTCCAAGAACCATAAGACACTGCTTATATGTGCACAACTTCCTATCGTTTAAGCACCTGTCTAGCATGTATAATAACATCCTTCAATAGGAGTATGTTCTTCATCCTCAGCCTTCATCTTCGGCCTATAGACAATGCAGATCTAATGCTCAGACGCGTTACGAAATCGAAAAAAACTCTGATTCTTATGAATCTTATTTATGGTACTCGATTATCCCCACTGAACATCTCACTGTAGAATTCCTCGACATAATCTCTTTGCAGTTTGTTTTGCACGTAAAAAGGTACGAGTTTAACTTTATAAACACCTAGGAAATCTAATCATTGTTCCGCATCTAATTGAACTCATTGTCGGGCATCTTTTATCTGAAGGTTTTCTGTCTGAAGGTTCTTATCTGAAGGTATCTTTTAATGCTGGATCCAGCCATTCAATAAAAATCATCTAGATTAGGACCGTGCTGTATCTGTAACCACCTGTTCATAGCCCTTGGATGTCGAGAATGTACCCATCCGGTACAACTATTAAGACAGGTTTGATCAAGGGCCGTCCTTTGTGAACACAAAATTACTGTCACACAGCCTTGTAGTTAGTTAGATATTTAATTAGTATATATATATATATATATATAATATATAATTGACTAGGGAAAGCAGTGATACGCCTAGCAATATAATATCCTCCCTCGTGATTTCGTCAAATCCGATGTTATTAGGCACGTAATATTGCATTAAGAATTTTCGGTCCATGTCGATTACTCCACTAACTGCTTGCCTGCTTGAATATCAAAAGATGACCGTGCAAAAAGCATCCCACTCGATAAACCTTTGCGCAATTTACATAAAAACATCAAAAGGTCTTTCTTTTAAACGGTCTTGCAACCACCTTCACAGGGCACTCCAACACAAAAAGTGAAGGATTCTCAGAACCGTTCTTTGGTTACAGGACCAAGCCATTCAAAATCAATGTCAGGCAGACTATTTTCGTCAGCAAGTCTATTCTGACTTATAGCTACATTACGAAGCCCTTACAAAAGGCTTGTAGGAGTGGGCCTCTAATTACGCATGGCCTGTTAATAAAACGTAAACCCTGTAAAAATAGGTGCAGAATTAAATCTTTATCATCCGAATGATGCGGACAGGATCTTTCGTTTTCCAAGATGTATATGTTGCATAAAATAAAAACATTTGCTTTGCACACGTCTGATAGTATTTGTGGAATATCAGCGGCATAGCAGATAAGGCAGCTGCTGCTTCTAGTATGCTTTAAGACATTCAGTCTTAAGCAAGTGGAATCTTCTGGCATAGTAGCGATTTCGTTATGAATCGATTGATTAGAATTAGTGCATATCTTTGTCAGACGTGTAACTTTTAATGGTATTGTATTAGGAATTGTTTCATTATACAAAGTCTCATTGACGAAGTAACCCGGTTAAAAGAGAAGAAAGAAAAGAAAGAAAAAAGTGTAGAAAACTGTCCCGCAGCAACGCAAATATGTACTCAGAAAGCAACTGCCAACGAGAAGAAGCATATGAATAGCAAAAATAAGTGTGGCACACGCTTCACAGTAGCGGGAATATGTACTCTGAAGGCAATCGCCAACGAAAAGAAACAAATGAATAGTAAAAACAAGTATTGATGGTTCATACTTTTATACGCATAAGAGCAGTATGAATATCGACTTAATTTATATTCATTCTTTCCTTCATTGGTTATATATTGATTTCCTCTCCATATCTTGTCTTTTTTGGCTGAATATTAGCAACAAATGTTAAGTTGACCTTGAATGACCTTGAAATATGACCTGTGTCTTAAGGTCATAACTCCTTTTGCATTTCCCCGTCAGAGCGCAATTACTTTCACATGGAACTTCTTTTTGTCTGACCTGCAGTTTTCAAGATATTGGCTTAATTGTTACATGGTTTGATATTTAACCCACTGTAACTTAAAAACTGTCTATTTCTGGACTTTGTGCCCATTCCCACTTTTGATCGAGACGATGAGAACTACGATTTTACAAAGTTTAATCAAAATCGACTAGGAGCCATTTTATGTACATTTTGTGCGGGGTCCTATCCTCATGAAATTTTTTAATTAGACACAAATTGAAAATGCCCTCGATTAATTAATCATAGAGAGTTTTCTTAGAACTGAAGTTGGAATGAAGGGAATTAGAGTCTACGGTTTAATCTCTCGATTTAGTGAATAAAAAAATGTTTATTAGCATTATTTAGAAAAACATACCTACTTCTCATAATTTGTCCAATATTGTCTACATCATTTTATTTTTTTAGAAAGAACCGTCTGTATAACTTAATTATCGAGCAAGAGGCGCGAGTGTCTCAATGAGAATATGATCATGAAAGCCGCATGTGCTTTGAGAAATCTTCTTTAAAAACCAATTGAAAAACAATTTCAGTTCCAATTTTTGACTGTAGTTCCCAAGTTGCTTAAAACGCAGTTTTCGATTTAAGTTAAAATGTTTATGATATATTTGATGATATAGTTGAAATGCATTCATCAAGGGTACCTAAACGAGTTAGTTAGCTGCTCTTCTCCAGTACTGCGCCAGACCAGAACTTCGACACCGAACTTAAACCTTTAATGTTTTTGCACAGTTGAGGAGCATTAGTACTGGACCAGGTGAGAACTTCCAAACTAGAAAAATAAAGACAAACAAGGACCAGACCTGACAAGAGACTGTCATGCCATTTTTTCAAACGGAAAAAATCTCCTAAACTACAACCGACAAAGGAGGCCCTTTTCGTGCGAAATATCACACATTAGCATATTCGGGAAGAAAAATTTAAGCATTTTTAATTTGATTGAACTAAATGAATAAATGGCGAAAAATCTACCCGCGACGCGATCACATTCTCATCGCGCGTGGCTCACTTCGTTCTCAAGTTTTAGAGCGCCTGGAGCACGCGACAATTGATTCTCATGCTTCGCGCTCGATAACGTAAGTAGGCTTTTTAAACTAAATATCAAAGTATCCACAATTGTAATTTGGTGATTATGAATTCTCTTTTCTTAAAGCTCGTGCGGCTTTAAGGAATACACTCCATCACGTAGCTCGTGCTTCGCACTCGATTTTGTCAGAAATATGCAGTTTTTACATAATGTTTAACTTTATTGCATCATATGTGGATTATACTTATTCCTGTATATCCGTATGGTGTTACTTATTGATATATTGAAAAGTAAAGTATAAATTTTAATTATTAATTATTAATATTTGTTTCTTATTTTGCCTTCAATTTTATTCTCAGCTATTCTGAAAAATGTATCATTTAAATAAATGTATATTAGTACAATAATTTATAATATGTATTGGTATTAAAATTAAAGTATTTTTATTGTCTTGTTCTTATAATTAGAAAAAAGTGCGCATTTTTCATGTAGATATAATTTAGGTGACAAATTTGGTCAAATAAAATGTTTTTTTGGTTTTTTAAATAAAGACAAAGGTCCACAACAACTTCCAGACTAATGTATATTTTCTCCTCTTTGCAATTCTCAATATGCAATAATTTATGCGAGCACTCACAGATTTTTAATAAAAGAGAAGTCTTTAATGGCAGTTTGTAATAGACTTTAATCTTCGTAATGTATTTTTTGTCTGGTGAGGGAATCTGTGTGATTCCGAAACGTCGCGTCGTGTTTGTTTGATGATGTTTGAGAGTTAACTGCAAAGAGGAGGAAATATATATTAGCCTGAAAATTATTGTGGACCTTTGTCTTTATTTATGTAATTTGTAGGTGTTTTTTTGCTTAACAATTTCGACTTTTTATTTTTTCTTTCTTGTGTTGTTTTTCCAAAATTTTTATTTTTTTATTTTTAATCTTATTTTTTACCATTGGAAGAAAATCTACTCGTTCATTCTAAAAATTATTAATAACTAATTTGTAGATGCTTTTTGGGTGAACAGCGTTTATCTATTAATTTTTTGTCATACCTCGTGCCGTTTTTCAACAAATTTAATTTTTTTATTTTGAATGTTATTTTTTACGATTAAAACAAAAAATACGCGTTTCTATCGAAAAATTATGCATCACGAATTAGGATGATTTTTCAATCTTTTTGGGAGAGCAATTTTTGTCTATTTAATTTATTCATAGCTTGTCTCGTTTATCCAAAATTTTTCTATTTAATTTTTAATATTGCCTTTTCCTAATAAAATAAAAAATACGCGTCCTATCAAAAAATGATTGGTATAGAATTTGCAGATCTTTTTTGTTAGCACACTTTTTGTTGACTTATCTACTTTCGTATCTTGCATAGTTTTACCAAAAAATGGAATTTTAGATTATTTTTTGTGTGATAAAAATTTGGATTTTCGATTTTTAAAGCAGATTCAAAAAATTCTTCTGAGAATCTTGTAGGGCTTTCTAAAATCAACTTTTTTTCTTTAATTTTTCCATATCGTGCGTTGGTTGTCTATAAATGTTTATTTGCGTGTGTATCTTTGTATGTTGGAAATTCTATAACTCTGATTATTTTCTTTTTATCGAAAAAAGTCGTAAGGATAAATTGCTCGAATTTTCGAGTACTACGGATAGCCGTACATAGAATTTTTAAATCTTGAAAAAATGGTCTCAAACGTTGTTTAAATGCTCTAACTTTTAGAGTTTGTATCGAAAATAGTTGGTTACCGAACTAGGTTTTTCTTTTTGGGTTTTGAAACTGTGTGAAAAATTGCAACTTAATCCGATTAGTCTTTCAAAAGTTATCCGGTATACCGACGACAACGATAAGAACGATAATAGACACCATCGTAACACCAATTTTTTCGGATTTAGGGGGTTTCGAAATGTGGAGATATGAAGAAATCCGCGATAGTCAGTTTTTGCATAAAACTAACACCTTGTCATTATGATGAGAATTTAAAAAGTAGAAAAATACACAAATCTCAAAAATGGCACTAGCGATTTTTTTCTTTTTGCTTTTGAAATAGTCGTAATGCATACCAGAAGCAAAAATCAAAACAGTTAGTTATATGTATGTAAAACTACATAAACTATGAAATTATGTATATATATAAAGGTAAAATATTAATTATTCAGTATCCTTATCGCTTTAGTTATTGATTAAATTGTTATACTGACGATTGATATATCTTAAAGAGCTGACTTAGCTGTATTATTAGATTATATTATTTAAATCATAACAATTGACTATTGTTATAAATAGATACGACTTTCAAACAATAACTGAATTCGTAATACCGTTTGAAAACTCAACTGCATGCAAATTCTACGGATTCGGGAGTTGCAGAAAACGGTCACTTGTTTTAGGAATTTGACAACAATAATGACCTTGCAAAGGATCTGTAAGTTACTTGTCAGAATTATATGTACTCATTTCAAGTATTTAAATATGTGGCTCACATATTTCTACAGTATTTTATTATTGAGAATATTTGTAATAAAATATACATTCTAATTAAGTAAAATTATTATTTTACACGTCGAAATAACTTCCTTTAGGATTGTATGCAAACAATTAATTAAAACTATTCGGAGAAGCACAATAGAAATATAATCATTGTAAAAATTACTGAAAAAATATTTGGGTTAATACGCCTTAGTAACTTTGCCAGAAATTTTCACAATAATCACAAAAACATTCATAATTTCTCTAAGTTTTTCCAAAATACTGCCAATATTATTTTAGAACAATGCCAATAGCTAGATTTTTTCATTACGAATAGCGGGACCTGGAAAAGGGACTATTAGTATAGAAATTTCGGTGAAAATATACATTACTGCCTTGCATTATATAAGTTTTGGGTATTTATATATAGATACATGTCACTAAAATATCAAGAATATTATAATAACAACCAGAATCCAGATTCTTGTATTTAAATAAATAACTCAATGATGATAGTATCTTAAAAAAATGAATTAGATTACTTACACGGTTTGAAGAATTGTATACCGGCTTTCAGTCAAAACATGTAACTGATGATTACTAGTGAGCCAATCTTTGGCGTATATGTGTGACAGCAATTCAAACTTCGGACCGGTTCCAGCCAAGATACTACACAAAATGGTAACTTTCTTCGCAATTAACTGTAATGTATCGGGATAGTGCTGACACACTCGTTTTCTGCAAGCATCACCTTATCTGCACCCTTCGACCGCGTGATAGTCTCGTGCTGCTCGAATAATATTTATTTGTATTCCAGACCTGCGAGGATTAGTTTATGTTATTTTGTCAAAGATATTATTTTGTATACATCCACGCCACCGGGCACCATTGTCTGCGCCTAAATGCTCTTGAGTGTTCTTGAATTCTGGACTGCGAATCAGCCAGACACGATGTGCTATAACTATATTGTAGTTTGAGTATATATTTCAGATTTCAGGATCGTATGAACACATTAAAAACCCCCGACAAATTAAAAAGTTACACCTAAAAATTATTTCTAATTGTTCTCACCCAATTTGCTTACTTCTTAAAATAATTGCACCTTATTCTTTCTCAAAAATGAAAGGCCGGATCCTTTTAAAATCACAGAAATTAGATGACACACGTATTTTTCCTATGTACTAAAAAAATTGTTCTGCAAAGTTATCAGCACGTAGAAAATTAACAAACCGGGGTGATTTTTTAGAAAATATCTAAGTTCTATTCTTTGTTGAATCTATGGGCGCCGACAGCAGGGTGCGAGGTGGTTGTTAATTTTATCGATTTTTTAGGGAAATATATCCAATGAAATACCCGCGCGATTTTAATTTGACATTAAACTTATCTACATAATATAAGTACATGTATAATTCTACATTCTATATTAGATAATAATGGTGTGTAGATGCAGATGCACCTCCCTGAAAGTAATCCTGGCAGCGACCATGGTTGACTCTGTCCTTTTATAAAAAACTCATTTGAAAAAACGCTTTTCTACTATTTCAAGTTTAGCAGGGAGTGGAATTGTTGCCTTTTATTATATGGAAATCAAAAAGTTCTAATGCAGTTTAAAAGCTAACGTATATCTTCATGGTCCCTCGAGCCTTCACAGGAATTATTCATTATTCTGTTATTTGTGATATAAAAGCTTGGTACAGTCATTTTCAAAGTATAATATTATATTGTAATTAATTTATTAAATATAAATGGATTATATTTACTTATGCGCGGTTAACAAAAAGTAGTAAATTAACAAAAAATGTCCATACCGTCTAAAAATATTTTTACATTCTTATCCATAATGAGAAGGTAAGTTTTATGTGAAAACTGACTTTTGCGTATTTGATCAAATATCCACGTTTTGAAGCCCCCTGAATCAGAAATAAAGGCTTTTACGTCGGTCTCTGTCTCTCTGTCGCTGCTGTCGTAGTCGTTGTCGTCGTCTGTATACTCGATAACTTTCTAAAGACTAATCGGATTGGATTGTGCTTTGGCACACAATTTGAGTGACCAAAAAGAAAGAGCGAGATCGTTAACCTGCCATTTGTGACAAAAATTTAAAAAAATGGAGCATTTTCAAAATTTTTTAGACACTTTTTTTAAAGATTTAAAAATTCTATTAACAGCTATTTATAGTAGACGAAAATACGAACAATTTATCCCCATGACTTTTGTGATAAAATAAAAATGACCGAAGTCATAGCATTTACAAAATCCAGAAGACCAAACGAAAATGGACATTTGAAGCCAAACAAAGCGTGCTATGGGAAAAAGTCAAGATAAAAGAAACGTTACTTTTTAAAGGCTCTACAAGATTATCGTAATAACTTTTTGAATTTTGTTAAAAAAATCTAAACTTCAAATTCTAATTGCAAAAAAACGAATGAAAAAAACAATAACTCCACTCTGTCGGAAAACAAAGCGAGATACGAAAAGAGATTAATTGACAAAAATTTGCACTTTGCACTTTATTTTGCAATATCTGAATAAGCCATCCCAGGCAGAGGTTTATAAAAGATGTATTATATTTGATATAAATTTGTTGAGCATAATGTAGAAAAATTGACATTTTAGACAAAATCGAGTACGAAGCACGAGACACCTGATGAGAATGTGTTCGCTAAAGCCGACAGAGCTTTAACATAAGAGAGTTCACTAGAACAAAATTACCGTGGTGGATGTTTTCAGTTTTAATATAATTAATAACAAATAATAATAATAAAATATAATCTACTTTTAATAACCAATGTGGGAAAAATACAAAAATCGAGTGCGAAGTGTGAGTTAAATGCACAATCCACCGCGAAGCGCGAGAACCAACAGTCGCAAGCCCCAGAATATGAAAAAAAGAACTAAGTAATCAAGAAATGTATTTGTTATGGATATGTGAATTTCATATGCTGATAAGGTTCGCGTGACATTCCATGCAGAGCAGACACTAATATAATATTTTATGATATGAAAAACATTATTATTTCACGATTTAAATAATTCTGACTTCAGCATTTGAAAATATCCTCACATTGCTTATTATGATAAACTAATATAAAGCGTTACCAGTTATTTTATAAAAAATATTTTTTTTAAATAGTGATCATTATGCACTATTATTTGGAATCAGCGTTTGTAAATTGAAATAAAAATTCAACCAGACTAGACAAAAAACTTGTGGGAACTTAGGTTCAGGTTATTTAATGGTTAGTTACAAGACATTTTGTGTACTTAATGTATAATTCTTAAACAAGGCAGTCTAAAACTCTCAAACGTTACTAAATTGTGTTTTGATATAAGTACTTAACTAAGATATTTTAGAAAAAATGTGTTTTTCAAAGTAAAGATGGAAAATAACTGGGACTTAAAAGTGGCAAACTTTTAGGCAATCACCCTTATATTCATTATGTCATGACGAGATTTGCGCGATAAAGAAAAAGTGTGTAATGAACAGCAAATGAGTTATTAACTTTTTTCATTTCAACATGTATCTTGTTATTCAAATAAAAAGGTGGCTCTCAGTAGTCATTGATTTGATCAATTATCTTTGAAAAGCGGATATACTTTTAGAAAACCTTAATCATTGTCTTATTTCGTCTTTAGATTTGAATTTCTCCTCTATTTTATTTAAATTCCTCGTGTATTTGAAAAGAAATTATATTTTTATCAATTTTAATGACAAATTATGACAGGGTAATTAAAACTCAGATTGAGGGGTAAGTGATATCTGTTTTTTGTTTTCCTTTTACATTGCTATACGAAAATCTCTAAATAATTCGAGGTTAGCTGGAGAGGTTAATGAATCTCATTTCTGAAAAAAAGAAATAAGTAGATAATAATTATTTGAAAATTACATTCTAATATATTCATCTACACGGAGAAGAATGTCAAGAGTAAAGTTCACGAAAGCGCGTGATTTTAGAGCTACAATTTTTACGTGATTTAAAGTCTCGGACTCTGTGATTTAAAAACATATAATTCGAGACCTGAGAGCGAAAAGGCGTGGGATAAGTGGGGATAAGGCCTCTAACTTCGAGACCTATGCTTCACAAGCAAGGGTTCCGAGATCGTAGTTCTCACGTCAAAGCGTAATAAATTCAAGGAGTAGTGCGGTGACTGAATCTCCCGAAATTTATCTCCGTGTAGATAGACAAATATTTTATTGATGAATTTAAAACTCATAAAAATGTTAATAAGTAAGTTTTCTAATATCACTGAACCTAAATTCCACATTCAATGTTTTTAATTTTATTCGTATTAGTCAGTGGATGTTCAATTTGTAGTTACGAAAATACAATCTTGTAAAACTTAGATTGTAGTGGTTTTTGTTACATCACGGATAGAATTGGCTCGGTAATCATTACCGAAAGTTGTGGTGAAATTTGAATATAGTGGAGTTTCTGTATAATTTTTTTTAGCATCAGTATTATTTAATAGTTTTTTAGCAGTATATTATGCAGTGTACATTAAAAAGATATAAAGTGGCACCATCATTTTTCAAGTCGTGCAATGTAACCGGTGGAAGGTAATAATTAAGGTTAATATTGTAATAAATGTGGAAGTATTTGACAGAAAATACTATCAACAAAATAAATTTTCTCCCAAGATAACTTGAAAATTTCAAAGTAGACACATTAAATTTCTATATTTAATTTCAAAAAAACTTCACTTTTATTCAGAGAATCTTCTCCGATCTGGAATGGACAAATTATAAGATCCGTTCGGTGGAGCCCTAGTGGGCACAGGGGGTAATATTTGTAAAATCTTTGAAATCTTTGTCTAATATTTGAAATCTTTGTGAAATTGTTTTGAAATATTTGAGAAATCATTGAAATATGTAAAATCTTTAAAATATATTCGAAATATTTTTAATATTTTATAAATATTGGGCAATTGAGCAATTGATCCCTATGACTTTTTTCACGGATAGAAAATTATTAAAGTTGTAGCGTTTAAAAATTTTTTTAAATATATAAAACTTTAAGTCAAGAAACGCACGATATGAAAAAAAGCTTTTTAAAAATAAATTTTCTTTAAAAGTAAAAAATTCAAATTTCATCGCACAAAAAATAATTTTAAATCAAAAAACTTATTTTGCCGTCAAACTATACAAGATGCGATAAAAGATGAAAAAAACTGTGCACCCAAAAAAATTCTACAAATTTGTTCATTACTTTTTATTAGGAAAATCCTAATACTTTCTCAATCATAAATGATGAGAATGTATAAATTATAATAAATTTGTCTATTTTTAGGGTGAACAACTTTTCTCTCACTTCGCGCTCGATCATATATTTATCTCGCACTTCGCGTTCGATATATATTTACCTCGCGCTACGGGCTTGGTCTTTGTGCACACACTTTTTGAAACTAAAGGTCAAAGCATCGAGCACAATAATTTGGTAATTATGAACTCTCTTTTTTTAAAGCTCATTCGGCTTTACCGAACACATTCTCATCACGTATCTCGTGCTTCGCACTCGAGTTTTTGTCCCTGAAATTGAATATCATTTGCATAAATGTATAATATTCCAATTCATAATAGGCATCGGTTATGAAACAGACGTGATTTCATTGTCTCGTTATAAAAAATGCACACTTTTAAAAAAATATATTGTTATTAAACATTTTATTGCAACTTCGGTCGTTTTTTCATTAACTGAATTTGCTCATTTCCAATGTTATTTTCATAACTTAAACGTCACACATACGGCCTACAAAGCAGCCTTACCCTTTTTTGACTTGTAAAATATATCCCTAAATACTGTGAAATTGTTGAATGAAAAAAATGTAATTTTTGGATTTTACATTATTTTTTATATCAAAATTTGAATTTTCGATTTGTCATGAAAAATCAACAAGTTTTTATGATAATCTTTATGATAATTTTTGCTTTTGTGAAAAAAGTCATTATGATAAACGGTTCGCCTTTTTGAATAATATGAATATCCGTACAGAGAAGTTTTAAATTTTGAAAAATGTGGTCGCAAGAATATTCAAAAGGCGCTTATTTTTTGAATTTTTATTCAAAATGGCTGGCTAAAGAACTTGATCTTTAGTTTATGACACTAAATGAGTGTACGGAATGACAGACACATCCGTAAAAAACTGTTTTTTGTATTCAGAGTATCTAAAAACGTGGAGATTTGATAAAAACTGGGGATGGGGGTAAATTTTACAGAAATCTAATACCTTCTCAGATGAGAATGTAAAAATCAGTTCTTTAAACATTATGGAATTGATTCAAGAGCAGCGGATAGAAGCGATAAGTAAGCAGAGTTTTATATAAATGTCTAAATATTCTAGGTAAACTTTAAAATTACTCAGGTGTAATTATAAAAAGTTCCCTAGATTTGCAAGTGAGCTTGAAATAAAAAAGTTCTGAAATCATTGTGGAATAAATCTATAAAGAGTCTTGAAAAGATTCGTAGACAATAATTTGAAGATACTGAGTGTTTGTGTAAATCACTGCATATGTTAACTGGAGAACGGAGTTCCGTTAGGCCTGGTCCACCATGTGTCCTAAGAACTGCACGTACGTCGACGCACATTGGTATCAGCGCGTACATGCACTTTGTTGCCCACTGCTACCAACCGTCGCGCATTCATATTCCTGTATTTCGGTAGTTCTATGCAGTTGAATGTTTATCAGAAAACTAGAATGTGCATCAAATGAAATATACGCTACAGTTGATAGCAATGGATATCACGCACACGTACGCATTGTCACTAACGAACGTCAACTTACGTGCAATTCTTGGGGCACATTGTGGAGTAAGCCTAAAACTCGAACGATTCGGAAAATACTTCATGCGTAAGTATGTATGTTTTGTTTGCTATATTCAAAGCCATTCATTTCAACTTATTAAGAAACCTAAATAATTTTGATACATCAATTGCTCAATGGTTTGTTCAATGAGTAAAATTTGTGTTCACGAAATTCCTGGACAGTTAACATTGGAAATTTTGTCATACAATTTTATAAAGAATATATAAGAACTTTGTGATATGCCAAAAGCTATTTAAAGAGGAGTTCGTTGCGAGATTATAAAAATAAAAAGCTAAAAAATTATCTTAAAATTAACCACTTAATCGGGTACTGGACTACGAGCTATTCAAAAATGATGACGGATCTTATTCTGAGCAAATATTTTTAGGGATAAAAAGTTCTTAGATTATTATAAATTGGACACTTAATTAATATATGTGCTAAATCCTAATGCTCCATTTTGTTGCATAGACTGTAGATCAGTTAGACTTCAGTTAGACTAGTTTTTAATCGGAGATAAGCTTCTGTGGAACCCAGGTGGCTTAGGTTTCTAAATAGTGCGTTATAATTCGAATTATTAACTCTATCTATAGATTGGAAAAAATATGATTTGACCATTTACTGAGAATGTTAGTTTATCCGCAAGCAGGAGCATGAACAGGGTTCGAGCTGCCAACAGTCTCACTCCCCTCGCCCCCTTCCTAATAAAGAATTCAATTATATCAGCTATATGCATAATCAAAGAACGTGTACTGAGACTGTCACCCCACAGGAACCCAGTGTTACTTCGACTTTCTGTGAATAAGAGCTACCACATTTGACCTTCAAGGTGGCGTTTCCAAAAAGAGAGCGTAGGACTCTTATAAACATTCCATTAACTCCTAGGGCAATAAACTTGTTCCAAAGTTTCTCGTTGCTAGTAGAGTTGAATGCTCGTTTGAAAACCACGATAACAAAAAATAGGGGATCTAAAGCCAGCTTGTTTCTCTGGGAGTATTTTACATGTGTTAGTCCACACCGACAATTTGGAAAATTGTCCAGTACTCGCTAAATACGTAACATGAGCGTGATTGTCAGAGAAGGAAGACCATTGCACACGATGAAGTTAAGAGATTTGAGTAATTCCACTAGACTTTTCCTCGGTCTATTTCATTTAAGATCGAGAGATTCGCCCTCTGGAAAAAAATTTTTATTCATTAAAATGTTCTCGTCCATGCAATTTAGATAGGCAACGCGAGCATTGAAATCGCCTAACAATACAGCATTAAAATTCAACGAACAATCGCTGTCAAGTGACCATATAACATTCTGTAACGAGTCAATATAAAATTCAGTTTCCGCAGCTAGTGACAAATGAAAATGAAAAAAAGTGTATAAATACCCTAAAAAACTAGTTTATTGATTAGCCATAATTTGCAGACTTCCGATTGTCTGTGTGAGCAGTCTAAACTATTTTTAACCAGAGTGAATAAATATAACACTCACTCAGAAATCAAGATGATTTCACGCATTTATTTACCAACCAAATTTCACCCAGGCAGATCACGGAATAATTAGTCAAAAATTTAATTTGACTTTCATCTATACTGAAGAGGCTGCTAAAGCCACTTACATTCCAGCAGCATGCTCTGAAAGGCTCACCAACAGATTTCACAACAGTCTGATTCTGCATAAGTCACTCCGAGCAATGGTTAGGAGTCTAGATAGAAAATTTAGTAGCAGTTGGCTTTTTCAGGAATTTTTCCAAGTCGCCATTCTCTGAAGGGGCTTCCTTCCTTTCCCGGAAAAAATCCTGCTTCCTACATGTATCCGGAGTCACCAGCGATCCTATTCACTTCGTTGGCGTTAAATCAGACCTGTGATTGTTTGTCACATCAGCTGCTTTTTGTTTATAAACTTTGATGACGCAATATTCACCAGCTTTGAATTGGAATTGCTAACAAGTGTACTGACTAGTTTATTAATTATAGTTTGAAGAGATCCATCGATGCCAAGTTTCTTGTATTTAGAAGCCGCTTGTCCAGAGCGTGTTCCACAAAAATATTCGCACCTCTAAGTTTGGTGCGATTTATCTAGAGTAGATCTTTCACCACTCCTAAAGAAAAAGACAGTACAACTGGTCTTTTCTTGTCAACTTTGTAGAGTCCAAGGCGCCTGATACCATAAAATGCTTCAATTCCAAACGACAGGTCCAATTTTACTGGTACAAATTTTCTACCTTATCTAACGGAAGTAAGGATGTTTCTATTGATTTATCAAGAATGCTAAAAAAACAATATATTGTTTTTCTTATTACGCTTGTCTAGCAGGTGGGCTTGTTTACATTAAATAATCGTAGCTTGAGGTCGGCTCATTTGGCTAGAGTCTACGGTACGACGCGACGTGGCGTGTGGTAGATTCATGTTTAGGTAGTTTTTGTTGGGTTCAAATACTTAGCGATTCATTCAGATTTTTTAACCCGTTTAAGCATCTGATTATGTGTATGTTATAAGTGACAATAACTTTGTCTGCGTATAATAAATTAAGTGTGATAATAATAATATAATCAAAATTAATATTTTGCCTAGTTAAATTGCTTGTTCATAAACGACGCACCAGCAAATGTTATATTGTCCTGAATTAAAAATATTATTGAAACGTTCTGTAGATCCAGTAAAAATAGTTCTTCATATCGTATTTTTTTTCGTAGCAAGTATCATTTTTCGAAAAATTTGTTTATTTTTTTATTTTTAATCTTGTTTTTCAACAAACAACAAAAACTATGCATCCTGTCACAAAGTAATTATTGGCAAATTTTTGTTGAACTTTTTTTTGGCATGCCAGTTTTTGTTTGTATAACTTTTTGTTGTCTTGCATCGTTTTTCTTTTACTAAGTTTTTTCATATCGGGCCTTGTTTGCCTTAACGTTTTGATATTCGACGGATATTTTCTATTTTTTAAATGCTATAAATCTGATAATTGTATTTTTAGCGATAAAAGTCTTTGAAATGAATTGTTCGGCTTTCTAAGTACTATCAAAAAATGGCTGGTTAACGAACTCGTTTTTTCTGTTAGGGCCTCAAAAAACTTTGCGAAAGCTTACTTTAATTTGTTAATTTTTTTGAGTTATCGTGTTTACGGAAGGACGGCCGGACAGCCGGGCTGAAAGACGTCATCGCCAAAATTTGATTTTCGGCTTCAGAGTCTCAAATCGTACAGATCCGTTGAAAACTGAGGTGTAATAGTATACGATGCACCTAGAGAGTGAAGAGGGAGCTAAAACTTGCCTTCAACTATTACACAGAAAAAACGGAGGGCTCACTAAAGTTGCGGTTCAAATAAAAGTTGGTATCATTTAGAACTGGAGCTCCAGTAGATACCTGTACAGAGCCAAAAGGGTTCGTTTAGAGCGCTCTTAAAAATAACATCAAGGCGAGTTCACAAGCCAAAAGCTTGCAAAGTAGGGCGGTAAGTTAGGGGTCGATTTACGGTTATCGACTGATGACTTGGTACGAAACATTTTTTTGCACATGAATGCCTCTATCTCTAAAAGTTTAAGAAAATTCCTGAAAAATTTTTCAAATACTGCATATCTTGGACTATATTAAGTTATAATATGGTATATATCGAAATAGAGGTTAGATACATCAAAATGTTTCAGGAAAGAGTTTTAGGGGGCAAAGGGGATTACGTGAAGGTATCAATGACTTTGAGTTTGAATGCGATGTTTAAGGTCATTTACAGGTCTAAGTAATTTATCTAAATGGAAACCGATATTTTGACAACAGATTTGTAAAGACGGCAAATGATAGTTTCGTAAAGATCATGACAAAGTAAAATGAAGGTCAAATATTCAAAAATGGCTGCATCCTGTTGTAGTTTTGAATAGCTCCTATGTTTAGCACTAACCAGGAACAATGGCGTGTACATAACAGGATTATATTCCTTTCTGGGTGCTGATTTCTAGTTTTTTGATAAAGATCTATAGCATATCAATCCAGCTTCCTACTTCAAAAAATAAACGAAATCCGTCGCGAGGATTTAAATATATTTAGATTTTTCCGCATTTTTCAAAAAAAAAAGAAAAAAGACAGTAGCGCAAAATTAACTATTCCTTTACCGCAACATCTTATCTTGCTTGACATATGTTCTATCAAGGACTTTTACCAAGTTGATTTTCCGACAGAGTATACAGAGTTATTGTTAAATAGTGTTATGAAAATAAGTAAAAAGGCACATATATGACTAAACTCAAGATCGTATATTATATATGAAAGCAGAGTGAACAATACATTTACTGCGGCTGACCGACACGACAAGCACAGCGTCTCGAACAGAACTACCTGCGTTACAATACAATAAGCTCAACTAACATGAACAGGCAACACCAGGTGAACACTAGAAAGTTAGCATCTTAGATTTCTAATCCCAAACTCAAACAGTGATCACAATATCTATACAATAATAGTGACCCAGCGAATATAACTTTAACACTCCCACTCGCTGGTCACTAGTGACTTCACAATAATTCTACATTTCTTAATCCTAATTTTGAAACATTCGTCGTAAACTTGTCATTTGTTAACGGCTTGGTAAAAACATCAGCTATCTGTTCGTTACTTGGTACATAGTCGATGAGTATTGTTTTTGCCTGAACAGCTTC